>BMAW01112462.1:237008-267934 GCA_019974015.1 Nephila pilipes
CCGCGCGAGCTCACTTTTGACCAAAAACAACAACGAGTTGATGATTCGGAGCAGTGTTTGAAGATGATCAAGCGTAATAAACCTGAGTTTTTGCGTCGATATGTGACAATGGATGAAACATGGCTCCATCATTTCACTCCGAAGTCCAATCGACAGTCATCCGAGTGGACTGCACACGATGAACCCGCTCCAAAGCGTGGGAAATCGTAACAGTAGCCTGGCAAGGTTTGGAATGCGCATGGAATAATTTTCATTGACTACCTTGAAAAAGGAAGGACCATCAACAGCGACTATTACATAGCGTTATTGGACCGTTTGAAGGACGAAATCGCAGAAAAACGGCCGCATTTGAAGAAAAAGAAAGTGCTGCTTCACCAAGACAATGCACCGTGTCACAAGTCAGTGAAAACGATGGCAAAAATTCATGAATTATTGCTTCCTCATCCACCGTATTCTCCAGATCTGGCTCCGAGCGACCATTTCCTGTTCTCCGATCTCAAAAGAATGCTCGCTGGGAAGAAATTTTCATCGAATGAAGAGGTGATCGCCTAAACTGAGGCCTATTTTGAAGCAAAGGACAAATTGTACTACAAAAATGGTATCGAAAAGTTGGAGGGTCGCTATAATCAGTGTATCACCCTTGAAGGGAATTATGATGAATAAAAAAAACTAATTTTGCCAAAGAAATGTGTTTTACTATGGTAGGCCGGGGACTTTTCAATTGACCTGTTATGTACGTTCGCATACACACACAATGATCGGAACATTCAAATGATTAACTTCTAGCGCTCAATGACTATATAGCTGGAGTTCCAGCCCATTGCAACGGAGCATCCAGTTGATGCACATAGCAGGAGACATAAGGCATAACTTACATTCGAATGTAGCTCTATCGACCCACCAGGAACCACTGTACCAATGCCTCGAAGACGGAATCTAGAACAGTATGAACAGGTATCACTATCTGAAAGAGGACGTACACACAGTTTGACTAAATGAAGGAGGATAGTTAATTCACAAGAACGCTCGACATTTGGGTCAGAGCAATGCACACGATGCACATTTGACGATGTTGGCAGGAATGGATGAACTATTCGTACAGAGCGTCAAGAAAGTAGCGATAGAACGAGGAGACTACAGAACAGAATGATCGACCGATTGGCGCTCACAGCTCTTGATGTGCCTTTATCACTGATCCGAAGTGAAACAGGAACATCAATGACTGCAATAAGCATCGACAAGCAGTTTAGCTGAGATCACGGAGGTCATTGTGCCGAATCTCCCTCACCGTTGCATACCACCAAGCATGGATACCGCAGTGTCGAGCTATTCGACATGGAATCTCATAGATTGGAGTAGAATTGTTTCCAGCGAGGAACCCCCGACTCTTCGAATTGAGCCCGATGACCAGTGGAGACGTGTCTGGACACATCCACGAACGCGGTGGAATACTCATCTGAAAGTCATCAGTCATGCAGACCGACAACAATTAGTCATGGTATTTAGTACCATTTCATTTGATTGCCGGAACCCTTTCGTTGTCTCACGTGACACCCCTAAAGTGTGACGTAACGTCGACGAGATTCTACTTTCACGGATCCTTGGTCATACTATAAGATATGGTTAAAAACATTTTTGTACAAGAGAATGATTTGTAATCAGAGATAGGATTTATAAAAGAGAATCATTAAAACATATACAGGTCTCCTCCTCCTTTTCTGTTTTTGTTATAGAATATAGGGCTATTACAAGGCAGTTTCATTTGCCCCTCTGTGTATAATGGAAAAACTGTTTTGTTTTAAACATTTACACTTAAATAACAAAAATGAATTTTACAGTGCTTATTATGCATTTGTTATATTTTTAAATTAATATTTTTTTCTTCAGGTTCAGTAACTCAGAAAAACATACAAAAGTTTCCTGATTAACTAAAAAAACCCATATAAATCTAAACTAAACAAATAAAACAAAACTTATAAATCCCAACAGCTTTATTTGCTTATTGCAGCTATTTCAATTCTTTTTCTACCTCTTTTAGATTGCGTATATGAATTTGTGATGTAGATAAAGTTGAAAAATTTCAGCAACATTTTTGAAGTTGATAGATTCAGATCTTTGACATCTGTATGATGTTTGACCAAAGAATTTCAACAAGATCTGCTGTACTGATTGATACATTTATCTAACTTTCGTATTCTGTTTTACTGAAGTTATGAAATCTTATTTTAACCAAAACACACCAAAACAACATTTGTCTCGTATCTAATATCATTCAAAATCGGGTACATTTAATATTTCATAAAATTTTTATCATTATATATATGTGTGTGTGTGTTTATGTATGTATGAAAATATTTTAAAAATTTATGACATTAATTGTAAAGTCAAATGCAGGATATTCAAAGTTATTTGAATTTTTAAACGGCTAGTACGTATAATTTTAAGGTATCCGCCTACCTTTAAAACACGATTTTCGGCCAAAAAGTCGATTTTTTTTATATTTACGGTCTATTATTAAAGCCGGATTTCTTAGCTTTTCAGAACAGTTTAAATTTTGTTTTTATCTTACATAGAGCTTCAGTTATAAGCATTTTAAAAATAGTCTGTGTCAAATCTTAGAACTGGAAGTAACATTCTGCTTCCGGAAAGGGAACTTTAATGCTTGTTTTTCTTTGATATTTTATGTAATACAGCCATCAAAATATCTTCCAACATACCAGATGAATTTCCCAAGACCCAAAAATGCAAAAGAATATTTTAATGGTGTAATATAATAAAGAATACCAAAGAAAGTTTTTATTTGTTTGAAAACTGTGAATTTGGATGCATATGACGCAATTATACAATTTAACGAAGGACATCAAAGCTGCTTAAAAGTCTTAAGGTATCCGCCTACCTTCGAAAAGGATTTTTTTTTTAAATAATTGAAAAAATAACTTTATATATGCATTATACTATAAGATATGGTTAAAAACTTAAAGTACAATGTAAAATTTGCATAAATTAATAATTGTTTTAATATTTCAGCTCAAAAAATACATAAAAATAGTAGTAAAATGGCACTCGTGCAAATCACCAAAACTGAAATTTAAATAGAGATATTTCAATTCTGTAAATTTTATTATGATGAATTGAATCTAATTTAAGATTTGTGCCTCTTTCACAATTACAACCCTGAAAATTAAATATTTATAGGAAGTCGTACTTTAACGTACAGAAAAAACGCACAAATTTGTGATAAGTTATGACTTTTATCATCAATAAAAGGCAAAGTAATCGCATTATAATAATAGGAGAGGTTCAAGTCCTGAATTCACTTTCATAGAGTATTCCATAAAAGTTTCATAACATTATATGCATAACTTTTTTCAATACGTTTTACGCTGAAGCAAAATATGAAAATCTTGATTTTGAGAAAAAAGCTGAAAATACATTTCTACCCAGATACTTACCTAATTAAATAAAAATTTAACATTAAAAGGTACTTGATTTGTAACGTTCACTCTCTGTATTACTTAAATAAGTTATCTTTTTTCTTCCTGATGGCCTTTAAAACTTTCCTTCGCTTACATTTAACAGGTGTTGTATAACGCTTCAATTCTCTGATTCGATTGTAATCGAACTTTTTGTATCCTTTTACAGTGAAGTAGCCCGGATTTTCAATGTTCAGCTTATTTAAGATTTTTAAGCAGCCTTGATGTCCTTCGTTAAATTGTATAATTGCATCATATGCATTCAATGTCACATTTTTCAAACAAAAACTTACTTTGGTATTCTTTATCATATTACAATATTCATTTGCATTTTGGGTCTTAGGAAATTCATCTTGATTGTTGGAAGATATTTTGATGGCGATATTATGTAAAATATCAATGAAAAACAAACATTAAAGTTCCATTTCCGGTAGCAGAATGATATTTCCAATTCTTAAATCTGACACAAACTATTATAAAAATGCTTATATCTGAAGCTCTATGTAAGATAAAAACAAAATTTAAACTGTTCTGGAAAGCTAAGAAATCTGGCTTTAATAATAGACCGTAAATAAAAAAAAAAATCGACTTTTTGACCGAAAATCGCGTTTAAAAGGTAGGCGGATACCTTAAATAAGCTGAACATTGAAAATCCGGGTTACTTCACTGTAAAGGGATTCGAAAAGTTGGATTACAATGGAATCGGATTTGAAGCGTTATACACCAGTTACATGTAAGGGTAGGAAAGTGTTAAAGGCCACCAGGAAGAAAAAGATAACTTATTTAAGTAATACAGAGAGTGAACTTCACAAATCAAGTACCTTTTAATGTTAAATTTTTATTTAATTAGGTAAGTATCTGGGTAGAAATGTATTTTCAGCTTTTTCTCAAAATCAAGATTTTCATATTTTGCTTCAGCGTAAAACGTATTGAAAAAAGTTATGCATATAATGTTATGAAACTTTCATGGAATACTCTATGAAAGTGAATTCAGGACTTGAACCTCTCCTATTATTATAATGCGATTACTTTGCCTTTTATTGATGATAAAAGTCATAACTTATCACAAATTTGTGCGTTTTTTCTGTACGTTAAAGTACGACTTCCTATAAATATTTAATTTTCAGGGATATAATTGTGAGAGAGACACAAATCCTAAATAAGATTCAATTCATCATAATAAAATTTACAGAATTGAAATATCTCTATTTAAATTTCAGTTTTGGTGATTTGCACAGGTGTAATTTTACTGCTTTTTTATTATATACTTTTTGAGCTGAAATATTAAAACAATTTTTACTTTATGCAAATTTTACATTGTATTTTAAGTTTTTAATCATATTTTATAGTATAATGCATATATAAAGTTATTTTTACAATTATTTAAAAAAATCCTCTTCGAAGGTAGGCGGATACCTTAAGCTACTCTACTTCAATTTTTAATTCCATAAAAAGCGTTATGTGCACAAGTTTTACTTTTTAATGTAGAATAAACTCAATTTGTCAAGTGAAAGAGATTAAACTAATGATAAATTATTATTGTATGTCCCTGTGAGAAAGGTCTACATACAACAATTTATAGAGGTATTCAACATATAGAGATTGGACTTCTTTTGAATATGATGCGGTTTATATAGAGGTATAAAAATTTAACCAATTCATGGAGATGATCTACATAGAAAGAAGATTAACTGTTGAAATTCTTTTGAATGAATTGTTGAGATAACGAAAAAATATTGCAATGATGAAGTCAATAAATGAGGAATTCTTAAAAAATGCACGGTTATTTGTAAAATTGAACGTAAGTTTGAATACACTAATTTTAGCGAACTTAATTGAAAGACTGGGCATGATTTAATAAGGTTTTAGGGAAATTTATGCTAAGATTTTGCCAGTTTTCTTAACCTGCAGCTCACCCATATAAACATATTCTGTTGCTTATTAATTCAAATTTAGAAAAGTTTTTCTTCTTTTTCTCATTAGATAAGTTCTATTGAAATATATACGTAGCATTTATACCGAAGGTATTAAATCTCACTAACTGCATATTGCGGTGGGTGCGAGAGGGATAAGAATGTTGATTCTTGTGTTGGATGCTTTGTTTTATTTCAATGATTTACAACTTATGGTGCGTGTCTTCTCAAGGAGCAAGAAATAGCAAAAACAGTCTTGATGATAAAATGAATAAACAATACGAAAAAAACAAGTTGTTGAAACTGAAATACGAAAATAGAAATACAATATTTTGTTAATACAAAAATATAAAAAACGTCACTCTTAATTTTCTGATGACGTGAGTTATCGAAAATAACTTTAGTCAGTACTTAAAAATAGTAAGGTAAAGAAGTAGAATATTTGGAAGTAGGAAAAATGTTAGAACTTCAAAATTTTTTTGACAGATGTGTATGATTAAAACTTATGGGAGATGTTGGGATCTGAATACTTAAGAAGACAGTACACCTTCGAAACACAATTTTTGGTCAAGATATATATTTTTTTAATTTTTAGACTCATATTAAAAAAATTCATTCTTTTATCTTCAAAAGTATGTTTGAATTTTTTGTTTCTATCTTATTTAGAAGCTGAATTTCAACTGTTTTAATATATTACTTGATCATGAATTTCTCTGACCGTAAAGGCTCTGAAAACGTTTTTCATTACTGCAAAATACAATATCTCAAAAATGTTAAGCATCAATGAATCTGACACTTAATATATAAGTTTTTCAACTAATTATATAAATAATAGACTATTCTTGAGGTTGTATATTGAGTAGAAGTTTTTTTTTATATTGCTATAAAGTGAAAATTACAATTAACTTTTAAAGAAAATTTTAGTGTTCAGATCTCGAACTACCATAACTTCCTACGTAAGGGCTATATTAGCAAAATAATTGTCTATTCCATTGATATGATTATATTCTGTGTTATTCAATTTACAAAATATCAACATACTTATTTTACTTTGAGTTACAATGTTTAGCGAAAAGTCTTAATTTTAACGTATATTAGTAAGAAATGCCTTTTGACCGTAAAACTATACACTAGTTAACAAAGCTTTTCTTGGGTGTTTTTCCAATTTTGAAGCCCCATGAAATATGCATTTGTTGGAAAAAATTATGTTAATTCAAAAAATGTTCTTCGAAGGTGTTCTGTTCCTTAAAGGTTGAGAGCCACAGCTTCAATTCCTTAGGCTTTATTACTATTAATCAAAAAGAATCAAAGAGAAATAAACGTACTAAATTCTGATTTTTGATTTTAACATTAACTATAGTTTATTGTGTAATATTTGTTAGTTTTTTACAATAAATTTGATAGACTTTTTTTTTTAAATAATCGTTCCCAATTTCTTATTGTTTTATCGCACGTTATCGCTCGGGTGAAGAAGAAAAAATCATTTTGTAGCAGAAAATTCAACCAAATCCGTAATGTTTTTATATATATATATATATATATATATATATATATATATAAATGGTTAAGTTACATACTATTAGAATTGAATACTTTCAGTTTTCTCAGTATATCTTCTGAAAAAGTAAACCGTCGAACAAACGAAAACTTCGTCGAGCCACTTGAAAACCAACAGACGAAACTTCTAATTCCAGGTCACAGGCGACGATGCTTTTATTTAAAAACATCTCTGGTCACTCGAATGCACCGGGGCCCGAAAAGCCAATGAAATCCGCGATATGGATTCTCCCTTATGTCCGAAGTGGTTAGGACATTCATGGGGTGGGGGAAGAATTGGTGAAAAAAAAGTCTGTGGGCGCTGTTTCAGCAGAGTGGCCGTCATCCTGACAGCTCGCTTCCTTTTTGTAGATACGGCTGGAAGGTGAATGCAATTCCGATCGGATGCGGAGGAGATGTTCCAGCTGGTGGACTTTTCTCCCTCCTTTCTTTTTCTCTTGAATGATTCATACCTGCGTCTATCCTCCTGACAATGACTCGCGCCTTGCCGGACCAGCTGTTGCACACACAAACATTAGCATTTTCTCCTGCCGACCATCAGCTACAACCATTAATATTGTACAACCGCGAGCCTCCTCATCTCCATCTTCTCAATGACGACTCTGTCTCATCAGATTCCATTTTCCGCTGCTGCAAGGATCCACGGGGGTGGGGTAGGGAAGTTTTTTAGAGTGTGCCGCCCCTCCCCCAAACAAGTCCGCCTCTTTGATTTGTCTTTAGGAAATGCGTCGTTTCCTCCGATCCAACTTTTCGCGTTTGATTTGTATTTAGTGGATTGCTGTTCAAGCAGAGACTAAAATATATTATATATTTACGTTTTTTCTCAAGTAAAGTAAGTAAGGGGTAGGAAAAGGGGAAGAGGGAATGTTCCTGAAAGTAACAAAACGTTCTTTCGTGAGTCAGTTGATAACATTATGTGTTGAAATAAATAAATTATTCGCGAGTACTTTATTTGTATTAAGGTATTTGTACACATCGCAAAATATCTTTTTTAACTATCGGTGAGGGATATAAACTCGTACTTTTATTTTACAAATTATGAAAATAATTTCAGAAGTTACATCAAAATTTTTATATTATTATTTAATAAGTATGAAAATGTTTGTTTTAGGGTCATTTTTGTGCTTCTTCTTTATTTTTGACTGCTGATACAATTGCTAGACACATATTGATACACATTATACATAATGCTCTGATATATTTATTATAACTATTAAATATGGCAATTGTTTTAAAATATTAGGGCATCAAAGTAAGAATTAAATAAAAAAACAAAAGTTTCAGGACTTTGTTTAATTAGATATTTTTTAATCTGTTTTAAGACATGTTTATATCCTTGATGATTAGAATGTTTTGATATTGTGTGTATGTATGTACTATTATATATTATTTCTTAAATTATTAAGATTTTTTACCCGGAATTCTAAGAAGCGCGAGAGGGGAAACGACGCCTTCCAAAAAGATGTTACATGCTTACTTAAAAACTTTTATCTGATTTACCTTACAAATGGGGCATGGTTTCTACAAATCACTGGGATAAGTGTTTAAGTTATATTTCACTGTTTCCTAGTTCTAGAAAATATTGGAAGAACATAATAGATTTCGGGTTTTTTTTAACTGAGATACATAATGAATCAGAGTGTACTCGTACATTTCAATGATAACAAAAAATGACCTAAATGCTTATGCATAGCAATATTAAATACTTGAGAAGTTTTATATTTAAATATCTATACAGAAAAAGTACATTTAGGTATATTAGATACATAATTTTCAATTATACCAAGAATGTAGCAAGTATTTTAAGATAAAAATGAGCTGGCAGAATACACCAAATATTGATTTTTATCAAAAAACTTGAACTGACTATTTCTCTTTTAAAATTTATAATCTTAAATATTTTAAAGTTATACGAAGAAAGTTTTACAAAAGGAAAGTAGAAAGTTTTTAAGGTACATTTTTCTAATTTTTTATACAAAAAATATTATGAAATTAATTCTGAAATTTTTTAAATTTATGATTGCAAATTGTTTTTGGCAGAAACAGTATAAATAATATCAGATAAATATAGTTTCATTTGTAATGTGACATGTTTATAGTTCTTTTATTTATGATACCTTATAGAAAGAACTTTCTTCGTCTTCATTAAATTTTTATGAAAGTTAATTTTTTAAATTTAGATATCGAAATTCTACTCTTGGCGTTTAAAAAAAAATAAAAATTCAACTACAAATGAAGTAGTATTGTGTTATTATTTCTTCCCGGTTTATTTTGAAATATCTCTTAGACTAAATTTGGGGATTTCTTTCCTATGTGATAGTATTATATTTTAATTTATTTTCAAATATCTCTCAGAAAAAATTTGTTAATTTCTTTCCTTCGTGTCAGTATTATATTTTTTATTAACGCTTTCAAAGTAGAAAATTTTGCATATCTTTCATAAATAATTACTAACGTTAATGTAAAATGAAAAATAATGTTATGCATGCATTATATTATCACACTCTCCCAAAATTAAATAAAGTTGATCAGACAAAAATTTTAAGCAAATCTTTTTTATTTATATCAATATACTTGAAGATATTATAATCATCATTCTTGTAATTATTAAAACCCATCAACGTTTTGAAATACCAGTTTGCATTACAGAAAAAGAATAATAATTTTAAAATCGAAATTTCATTAATTCTTTGTCGAATACTATGTTATAAAATTTGTATTAATCAGTACACATTGCGAAACAAGGGAAATGCACAGTTTTCAATAAATCAATTGTACCTTAACTTCAGCATTTATTATTTTAATAGTTTCATGAAAATTTGATTTAGTATTCATAACTGAATTGAGTAATGTGTCACTAATAGTGATTGAGGTAGGAATTTTGAGTATTTTTAGTACTTTGAAATTTTTAAATTTTGATTCAACAAATAAGACTTTTTGACATGAAATTGATGGAGAAACCTCAAAATATATTGGAGAACGATGCTATGTCATTTTCATTCTTAGGATAAAATATCGAAATTTTTCTAGGATGTAGAAATTCAGAGAAACTTTGAATGAACAATACGAGATTTAAATTACTCGGACATTTGATAATGTCCTTCATGTTATTCCAAATACTATCGAAAGAAAAATGTGTTGTCCGAATCCTACACGAAAGGAAATATATTTGAAATCTTAAGGCATTTTTTTTCAGTGTAGAGGTCTGTCATTCTTTCAAAGTAAAGAAAATACGCTTCTATTTTTCTTTCAACCCTAAACGGTCAGCGGAGCTTTCGTAGCCGTGGTCACTGAAGAAAAAAAGTCAAATAAGTCTTTAATGGAAAAGTTTCTTTATGTTATACTAAATCCGTTCTCAATTATTTAAAGGCGAACGATTGCGACATATGGTGGACATTCGACTGGCCGTAATGGACATCGAAGGACAATGCATCTGGAAACCGCAGCTGACCTGCGGCCCTAAACGGTAGCGGCCTGTTTCCTAATAACGTTCCACTTCGATTCGACAAATATAATTGGAAAACAAAAGCTCCAAACTGAGATTCATGAAGAAGAAAAATTCAATTTCTAAATTTATTTTTAGATTGCTCCGCGTCCCTCTGACCCATACAGCGTTGAGTCCATTTCGTTTCACTGTTTCATTCTTTTCCATCCATCACCCCCCAGCCGCTTTTTCCAACCGGCCGGACCCTATCACGTCCCTTGCAGAGGTCAACGCCGAATCAAATAGCATTTTGAATCGTTTTTGAAATAAATTACCGACAACGTAGGGCGTAATGGGTACGCTAATGTTACCGGAGAAGTATCCCTTCCTCCCTTCATATATATATGATCGTGCACATGAAGGGAAACAAAATCAAAAGAGAAATAGAAATACGAAACAATCGGATTCGCCTCCCCCTCGGATGACTGTTGAAATCAAATTTCGCTCAGTGGTTGAATTTATTTATTGGTACTCGGGACATTTCATTGAAATGTATTATTTCTTCAGCTATAGGATTCTTAATCTCTTCTTTCTTTTATTTTCTCTTTTAAGTTCATACAAGCTTAAATTGAAAAAAAAAAGTATATGTGGTTGAATATTGAACTGAATGCTATTTGAATTGATTTAAATTAAATGTTTTGTAAGGGTTAGGAAATATATGTATGCATATGAAAGCGATAATAGATTTATGCACAACATTCAAAGTGATAATGTGTGTGATTCTCCACACTAAACAATTTTAATGTAATTGTTTATTTTCTTAGTAAGAAATGAGAATTCTATTAAAATTTTATATGAAAAATCGCACTAATTATAGTTAAAAAACAATAAAAACTAAGTTAAAAGCAAATAAAATATAAATTATATGAGATATCGTTAATTATTTTTTAATCTCTATGAAAATGGAAGTATGTTACCAAATGTTTAATCTACAAGCGTTCTTCGTTGTGTGCATTTTCTGATGAAAATAATCATTTCCCCCCCTTCATATCGTAAACAAGTAATATATATATATATATATATATATATAAAATTTTAAAGTCAATTCCTACTTAGGTCAACAAAGATTTTTTTTTATTTTAATTACTTTTTATTAAATAATTACAATTAATAAAAATATGTACATACATATGACAGAATCATAATATTAAGTGGCAAAAGAAATTTCTTTTCCGGCGATCTACACGCTTCATCACTGACGGTATTTATTCTCAAATTTATATCCTGTTGAAAATCAAATAAAAAAATTTCATGCTTCGACGAGATTCAATTCTACGCCGACTCTCTACCAACTTTGCCATTGCAAGAAAAACGACACAGAAGTATTGGCTTGTTTCTTAATTCATCCGGTAAATTAAATGGTTGAAATGCAGTTTAGCTCAACCACCCTTGGCAACAGGAATTATTTTGCGGTATTTTGCCAAATGTGGATACTCTGGTCCGCTTAGCGAACTTAAAGTTTAGCCAAAAAAAAAAAAAAAAAAACCCGTTAAGTTTGGCAATTTTTGAAATCGCGCCAAGTGGTTGGGCTAAACTGCATTTTCATCAATTAAATTTAATTTAATGAATAAATACTTGAAAAAACTATATTAACATCAAGTGTCATCT
This sequence comes from Nephila pilipes, assembly GCA_019974015.1. Lineage (NCBI taxonomy): Eukaryota > Metazoa > Arthropoda > Arachnida > Araneae > Nephilidae > Nephila > Nephila pilipes. Next base: position 249,044 of record BMAW01112462.1, read on the forward strand.
GCTACAAGTTTAAAAAAAACGTATTTGAACTTCAGTGGATGAATAAAAAGTATTTTATTAACGACTCAAAATTTGAACAAGATATATATAGAGAGAGTGTGAGTTAATGGTAGGAATTAAAAAATAGTTGCGTTTATATTTGAAATTTTAAATCACCTTCAGAAATTTTGGAGAATTAGCATAGAATATGCTTATAATATTTTAAAATCAAATAGCAATTAAAAAATGGAATCCAAATATGATCCAAGTGATCCTTTCCAAAATTCTACAAATTAAAAACGGTGAAAATTAATTGGATCATCCAATTAGATGCACTGAAAAAGTTAGAAATCAAATTGTTCGTAGAATTGCAATTGCAGTTTCGTTTGATGGATTTAACTGCATAATTATTTATCGCTTTAGGTGGTTTCATTTGATACATTCGATCGATTTATGGATTAGAAATATAGAGTTAGTTTTTTTCTCTACCGATTTTACTCAGCATAGTACACGCTGGAGAGAAGACTTTCCCTTAAAACAAGTTACTCACATATGACACTTTCACTACGAATAATAATAATAAAAAAATTAAGTTTTATATTATCATCACCATCAGTATTTTAATTTTTTTCTGCTTGAAAGTCTTCCCATGTTTGTGCATTGAAGCGTTTTTAAAACAATTTTTTCGACATTTTGTTGAATTATTGTATATATATATATATATATATATATACAGAAGTGAGAGAATACGTATCTTAAAAACGAGTGTTCATACTAGATTACATAAAGGTAATTTAACATTATTTTATTAAGTAGTAAACGAAAAATCAAAATTTAGTCTCTCTTTTTAGATAAGTATAATTAGGTGAATTAATTGGTGATTCTGAGAAAAAAAAAGCTACATGGAGTAAAAGAATATGTATGACATGAAAATAAGAATAGATAACATATCGGGTATTTTTTTCTATTTAATCTGATACAAGCGGCCTAACAGAAATACATATAAAAATAAGTCCAGAATTTAGAATAGTTGGAATGTTACAATGCATTATTATAGTCAAGATGAAATACTATTTATAAATAAAAAGTTTTGAAAAATGAAAAAAATAGATATTTTGTAAGCATTTCACAAATTCGATTAATATTTTCCCATTAATTAAGGCTGTAGCCTACTGGTCATGATCGTGAACTCGCTGACGGCGTTGCTTTCGTCGAGGCATGGGTTAGAGTCTTGATGCCTCTGAAGATCCGCCTAGAAGTGCAGCTTATGCACGTTAACTCTGATCGAGGTTCCAAGTCCTCCTGTTGGCGTGGTGTTGAAGCTTGGAGAGGGAGATATCAGCTCAGGTGTCGTCTTCGTTACTTGGCCGAGGTTCAAAATTTCGAAGTCCGTCACCGTATTGTTTCTAAGTGCGACTCTAATTAACAATCAGTCAAATCTATTAATAACGATAGTTTACAATGATTGTCTATCCATTTTAAGTGAAGGTATACAAATTAACAATATGATTTTCTCCGATGATAAGATACACTTGTCATAATCACAGTGCCGAAATTTTTGCGAAAAAAGCGGAAAAAAACCCATAGAATAATTTGTTACAAGTTTTCTCGGATTTAATTGTTACCACTAAGGATTCAGCGAAAGATTAGAATCTAGAATTTCGAGATTTAAAATTATGAATGGCTGCGATAGCCTAGTGATCATGGTTTCGGATTCGTGACCGGCGGTTTTCATTCAGTCTCGGGTTCGAGCCTTGGCCGCTAAAGACCCGTTGTGTAGCCGGGGATGATGCACGTTAAATTTGTCTGGGCCCAATGTCCTCCCATTGGAGTGGTGGGGAATTTAGAAGAGAGGGTGCCAGCTCAGGTGTCGTCCTCGTCACTTGATTGAGGTTCAAAATTACGACGTCCATCGCCAATATTCCTCGTGTTGCTTCTAGTGCGACGTTAATAAAAACTAAATCTAAATTTAAATTATGATGGAAATTTGTAAGTAAAAAATATTAACCATATTATTAATGTCTTTTAAGAATATGTATTATTCAAATAAATCTATCTTATTTTAAAGTAACGTAGAGCAATAATTTGTAACGAAAATTGCGATGTTGTCAAATGGATATACAGCGGAAACTTAATAATTCGAATTTCAAAGGAAATGCTAGAAATTTCGAGTTAATGTGTGTGTGTGAGTTGACAGTTTACCGAGTATTTCCAAATATAAAGGATATAATGGTTACATTTTTGACTTAAAAAGGCACAATTTCTAGTTATTTTTTCTTGAGTTGAAGAGCCATGGTAAAATAAAAAATTAAACTTCAGTATAAATTTACTGAAGTTTAATTTTAAATTCATTTACTTAAGGAAATTATAACGCATAATTTTACAGTTACAAATATCATTGTACAGCTATAAAAAGATAGAAAAATATGTTATCTCTTTTTCAGTTAAGGAATTAGAAAATTGTTTATGAATGATTTTCTCAAGATTAAACAATGAACTGAATACATGATTCTCGATATCACTGCATCTTTCAACGCAGGTTCGAAATGTGTTCCTAGCTGCTCTGGCTTGTTTATACAATATTAACGACCCACAATTTTATGGATCTTCATCATTATCTACATTTTGACTACATTTTTCACGTAAAGTTATAGTTTTCAGTTTCTGTTTGGTATTCGTGTTATAACAATGACCAAATAAGTACTGACGGATAATAAACTTTTTTTAAAACAATGGGCCAAAACAGAACCATAACGTATACATATGTATTACTTAGGAAGTTTACTGAATATTAGTACATATACATATACAAAGTACAATAGAACAAAAGCATCAAACATTTCTGTGAATTAGCTGGTAAAATTTAAAATTTTATTGCTTCGTGTTTAGGGAATTCACAGTGTGACGTCATTATATTTCTAACTTAACTGAGACTGATTTTTTTGAACTTTGAGTTTTAGAGTATAAATATGTGTTCTTAGTGCCTAAAAATAGAGAACTAATACTTTTTTTCGAGTTTCAAAATCTAAATAGTTCGATATACCGCGTATTTAAGGGTTAATCGTAAAGGAATGGCTATTTCTTTGTTGAGGATTACAAGTTAACAAGGCTCGAGTGTGTGCAATGATTCATTTTACGCAAAATTTACATTTTTGCGATTCAGGTTGTATGTTTTTTACCTTCACAAAGTAAACTATATATGCAGGTCCTATTTTTCCCCCAATTCAATAGAACGTATTTTTGAAATTTTTTTGAAGAATTACTTACAGTGGCTCAAACAATTGAGGATACACCTTACTTTCACTTGATAAATCCAACTTTTAATGAAAATAACACATTAACTAGAATAGAAGACGTATTTTTACTTTTACACGTAATAAAAGGATGAATTTACAGTAAAAATAACGAAAATCAACAAAAAAAAATATCTAAAATTAAAAGTTTCACAAATATTTGAAGTAAACATAGGCAGATCTTTACCTCAAAAAATTCAAGATACACCAATGAAATTTTTTTCGATATATTACATGCATAGACAGTATCAGTATTTTGTTGCATGTCCTTTGGCTTTTATAATGTCCTCCAAACGTCTTGGTACCGATTCGACCAATTTTTTAGTGGTATCTGGAGATATTTTATCCCATTCTTCTTGTAACACTTGCTTTAAATGGGCTTTGTTTCTAATCTGGTGTTTTTGGACCGCTGTTTCTAGTGTGGCCCACAAATTTTCTATGACATTGATGTCAGGGGACTGTGGCGGTGTGTGCAATTGCTGTTTACAATGAAAAAGACACCACATTTTGACATTACGTGTCGTGTGTTTGGGGTCGTTGTCGTGCTGAAATATAAAATTTCCATCTAAACCCAATTTTTGTGCACTTTCTTTAAGATTGTTGCGGAGTATGTCTATATAAAGCTTATGATCCATTATACCATCTATAAAAACTTAATTTCCTACCCTATTTGCAGCCATACAACCCCAAACCATGACGGAGCCACCACCATGTTTAACTGTAGGACGTAAATTTTTTGGATCCAAAGCGGTGTTCGGCTTTCTCCAAACGGTGTGACGACCATCGCTTCCAAAAATGTTGAATTTACTTTCATCACTAAATATAACTTTCTTCCAAAAGTTTTCTGTCTTCAACTGATGAGTTTTTGCAAACTCCAAACGCTTTTTCTGATTTTGTAAGCTTATGAAAGGTTTCTTTCTAGCTACTCGACTGCTTTATCCAGCATGTCTAATCACATTTCTCACAGTTTCAACACTTACACTTCTGCAGATTATTCGAGAAGTTTCTGCAGTTAGTTTGACTGCACTCAGTTTAGGATTAATCTTGATATCTTTTAAAATTTTCCTTTTAGCTACATCACTCAGAATACTTTTCCTTCCTCTTCCACTCTTATTTTGAATTAATCCATCGCGTTTAAATTTCCCAATGATTTTCTGGACACATGAGTGACTTCTACCGACAATTTCAGCTATTTCACGATAAGATTTTCCCTTCTTAAATAACCTTAATATAAATTTTCTTACATCAATACTAGTCTCTTTCCGAGGAGCCATTTTCCATTTAAAATTACAGCTTTATATTCTCATAACCAAAGACAGAAATAACAGTTGAAAAAGTTTAGGATAAAATTTCCCAAACTTAGATTATTAGTAGCAAGCAAAAAGAAATCAAGTGGTAATTAAACAAAAATTTCATTTGTGTATCCTCAATTTTTTGAGTTAAAAATCTGCTTATGTTTATTTGAAATGCCTCTAAAAAATTTTATTTTAGAATTTTGTCGTTGATTTTTCTTTATTTTTACTGTTAATTAAACCTTTTGTTATGTCTAAGAATAAAAATTCGTTTGCACTTCTGGTTAAGGTGCTATTTTGATTGAAAGTTGGATTTATCAAGTAAAAGTAAGGTGTATCCTCAATTGTTTGTGCCACTGTATTTTCAAAATTTCTATAGCACAATTTATTTCTTTTTAAAGCACTGTTTTGTAGATTGGAACTATATGTTTATGTTAAATAGTTATAAAAATATCTTCCTCTGGTCATCCCCCCCCCCAATATACAGTATGTATTCATCAAATATTTCAATGCTGCTTCATCAGACCAGAAATATTGATTATCAAAATATGTAATCAATCAATATTTTAACAAACATATTGATTCTCAATTAATAAAATCTTTCTCTCATACGAAATAATCTAATTTAGTTCTATCAGAAATGTAACAGAATGTCTGTATGTAATTAATTTAAGAAATGCGGAAAAAAATTCAATTGTCGTAAAATGTTAGATATTTGTAAATCATTGTTAATGTGTAAATCATATTGGTGTAATTATAAGATGATGTGCATTTAATAACGAAAGAAAAAAGTTTTTTTTCTAAACTTATTTTTACGAGAAAAAAATTAATTAAAACTATTAATTATTACGATGCATTTTATTTATTGTTAGTGGTTGATTTCCTTCAGCCATTGTTAAACTTTATGATAACATTTATCAGAGGCAAGTTGCCCTAATTTATGGGAATATATATTATTAATACAGGTATTAAGTTTCAGATTCATCCGTACAAGTACCCTTCTTTACAGTAAAATTAGTAACAAATGATTTTCCTACAAGGTAACTTATGGAGTAAATAATTTTACAGCAAGATATACTCGTACGTTAAAAAAGTAAATAAGCTTATGAGGTTTATTAATTTATGTTAAAAATAGAGATGAAATTAAATATGTTTATATAAGGTCTGACCTTAATGCATATTGTGTTGTAGCTCCAAAGTCAAATTCACAAAAATCCAATTGAGAATTAGAACATTTTTTTAATTAAATGGTTTCACATTTCCTCAGCCTGAGAGGTATAACAAAGTAAACCTCAAACTGTGGAAGCATTACAAAACTTAATAGAAAAGGTAAGATGTGAAAGTAACACTAAAACAAGTAGCCAAGCTAGAAATTATCTTAAATCTAAAAACCGATATACTTCAAGTTAAATTCGCGAAACAAGCACAATGGTAGTTGGCGACTTATTTTCTTTAAGAAATAGTCCAGCTCAAAATATCAATTTTTCCTTTCGACTGCTCCTAAACTGCCGTTATATTCTACGTCAGAAAATACAGTTCACCCCAACATGGATATTTGAACATTTGCATAAGCAAAGATTTAGAGTAGAAAGAATCGGGAAAAGAACGTAGACTCAATGGAAGAAATGCAATCGATATAAAACAGAACAAAATTACTTTCAAAACAATATAACCAAAAAGTGAGCTTTATATGCTTACACTGTTTTTTGTTTGTCTTGTAGTTCGTTTTTGGATTAATATTAAGTCGTAAGCGAATTTTCTACGATATACATAAAAAATTATGTTAAACTAACTACCACCATATAATACAGTGACTTCTCAAAAGAAGAATCAAATTGTTTTCCCGAATCAATTAAATAATTTTAAATTTCATAAAGCAAGTTTTAAGTAAATAAATTATTACAAGCAGTTATTATCTTTATCTTTTGCTAATGAAGTATTCAAAAACCTATGTAATTTATTCTAGTATATCTTACTTTATCTTTATAAATATTTTAAATTATATGAGATGTAGGGTAGTATATACTAACAAAAGCCATTATTTAAACAAGCGGAAACTGAGCGAATCTGTTCTTGATCCAAAAACTGAACTTATTTTCGTCTCATCTCAGTTTGATTCTCTTTAATCTCCAATTACAATATTTGTGTGGCCGCGGTAGCCTAGTGGTCATGGCTTCGGATTCGTGGCCGGAGATTTCGTTCAGTCGCGGGTTCGATCCTTAGCCGCTAAAGACCCGCCGTGTAGCCGGGGCTGATGCATGTTAAACCTGTCGAGGCCCAAATTCCTCCCGTTGGCTTGGTGTGGAAGTTAGGAGAGGGGGTGCCAGCTTAGGTATCGTCCTCGTCTCTTGACCGTGGCTCAAAATTACGAGGACCGTCGCCAATAACCCTCGTGTTGCTTCTAGTGTGATGTTAATAAAAACTAATTTTTGTTTGGCATAGGTTGTAGCGTCCGCTAGTTAGTAATTGCTTCGATTTCCATTATTAGTCTTACAACATATTGTAACTAAATTACACAGTCAAATGAAGAGATAGACAGATAAACCAATCCAATTTATTTTAATTCAAGTTATGAATATTTAAAGTTGATGTCTATTTGCTCTCTCTATGGCCACTTGGCCTAAACGCGCTAGAGATATTGTTTGGAATGTCAAATTAAATTATTTCTTACCGATCCACTCTGGTTTGAGTGAGTAGTAGGATAGAGGGAATTGAGGGTTCGATTCCTGAACCTTTTCCCTATCTCTTCAAAGAACTCTCTGATCGCTTAGAATACGAATAGCTGGTTCTGACGTCTCACTTTGATTTGTTACTATCCACTAGCTAACTTCTAACCACAATATTAAATTTAATTCTTGGATGTTTATTCATGCACCTGTGATCATATCTATTCTTGCTCTTCATAATTTTAATCTAATCTACATGAAACACGTTTTATTTTATTAGGTGCAGCTTTATTTTAAATAATTCAAATAAAAATGTCCCCGCACAAGATTGGAGGGAAAATCACGATATAGCCCAATGTTGTAAGATTTCAAAATAAAAGAAATTTGAGTAATAATTATTAATTTCTTTATTTACTAAAGGGTTATACTTTATACTGTTCACTTATTTACTCAATATTAGTGATACATTACAGTCTCTAATATACTTTCATGTCAGTGTGTTACTTTTTCTAATATGAGAGTTTCAACGTGTTGCTTGTATGAAATGTATATTGAGAAGAAACTGATAATTGGATTAATGATCATGTTTTATTAACTAAATTCCATTTTCCATTGTAACTAATTTACAGATTTAATGCACGCATTAATCTTCGATCATTGCTAATAATTTTTATAGTTTAAATTTAGTGATACTGCTAACAATGATAAGTGACTGCTAACAATTAAAAAAAAGCTTTTCTAAGTTTTTATTATTGTTTCATCAGAATTTGTTTCACCTTTACTGAAAGCAACAAATGAAAATTTTAATATTTAAATAACCTTTCACAATCTAATAGCTATATTTGAAAGATTTCGAAATTTTCAAAGTTGAGGCTCCATAGGTAAATCGCCCTTATTATGATATAAATAGATTTAAGGATACTTTCTTAATTATAACTTAAATACCATAATTTATAGCCTATAAGAATCGATTCTTACTTATATGATTTTTCAACTTTCATTGTATTGACTCGTTTGAGTTTTCAGAGATTTCAGTCATGAAAAAAAAAAAAAAAAAAAAGCGTTTTTATCTAAATGTTTTATATAAAAAAATTTGAGTGATGTAGATTATACACTCTTCAAAATCTGGTGCTGATTTTGAAGATAAAGCATTGCTATATTTGTACGAGTGATCAGCATTTACAAATAAATAAAACATCCTTGAAAGAAGAGATTAAAGGATTGAACCATTTGAACCCGTTCAGTTTGAAATCATTAAAATGTAATAAAAGCGGGAGAATTACTGCCCCTTTTTGATTTAATAGACATTCTTATTAGCATTCTCTAATAATTATAATTTGATTTATGTTCACTGTCTTGTGATGAAATGATAAAAAATTTCAGGAATTCGTTAATTTTAATGATTTCCTTTCCAGTTTTTTTCTTTTTAAAAAAGGGAAGAGATCAGGACAAAGACAAGGAAATGGTATTTGAATGTATACAATTATAACTGAACTGAATCAATTCAAAGACATTTGAAAAATTTACAATGTCAATAAAAGTATTGATTATTATAAGTTTTAATAAAAACAAATAATGAGTAACTGTAATTAAAAATAATTTATTAAAAAATAATTAAATGACTTTAAAAAAAAATCGTACTGCTTCATAAAAATCTGTTTTTGACTTAGAAGAAAAATTAGAATCATAGAATCATGCGGTGAAAAAGGAGTGATCACATAAGACCCCGCGATCCTATTAGATGTAATAGTTACGGTATTTAAAAACTGATTACTTCATTATTCTCTAATTAAGCCATTTTTTTTCGAAATTTTTTAACTTCCATGTTTTTGTTTCATATGTAAATTAATAATGCTTTTTATATTAAAATAATAATAATTTTTTTCTGCTTTATATGCTCGAGTACTCATATTTATTTAAGGTAATTATAATCATTATTAGAAATTATATGAGTCTATTCAGTGATTACACAGAGATAGTTACACAAGCTTTGCATCAGTTCAGAAGCATATTTTGCTACAAATAAATAATGTGTGTGTGAGCAAGAGAAGTTAAAAAATTTGGTACTAATAAAATCCATACTCTTGCTCTGTAATACAATCGCAGTTTTGACAAGATTGCTCCTGCTATCAAAGGAAATTTCTCCTCAAAAAATTCTTGATGTACGACCAAAATGTCTTCACCGCAGATATCTAGGTTTCAAACTTTCACTTGACTTTATTCTAAGAAACACCCTGTCATTAGTTTCAAGACAGAAAGAGCTTTGATAAGAGAATGCAACATATCTCTTCTCTCCCCTCCCTCAATGAGTTTTAGATTAACATCACTGAAATTTCAGATGGTAGTGATTTAGAATTAGTGGTATGACCGCTACATGGCATCTGGCTCGGAGCTATCCCTCAAAAAATCAATTTGTTAGTGTTTTCTGGGTCACTCTAATGCCAACAGAAGCTCAAATTTGTGTTGCAAAAGCAATAAGATGCATCCGAGTCATGCGGCGAATACGGCAATCTTCCTTCGCAGTAGTAGCCCGTATGCCAACGAATCCGTCTCTTCTTGAGACAGTAACTTTCCATAACCATTGCTGCTAACAATCATGCACAGTGGATATATCTTTGTAAAATCTTTCTGCAATGTCGTGAAATGAAAATCAACCTCTTCGTAGCCTCGTTTTACTGCCTTGTTTAAACTCAGTAAGCTGGTGATACTGCCGTCTTCGTCTCCGAAACTGCGATTCATATCGCGTATTCAAAGCAAACGTGATTTGTATGTTCACAGTGGCGCTACTAGTGTCCCTCTCAGTCGTCTAGTGCGAAATTGGAATCGGTGTCATCTTTCAGAAGAGCAAACACTTTACCCACATTTCGTTTATTTAGCACAACTCCTTCTTGGTGCTTGAATTTTATTTTCCTCCAGTATATATGTTCGAGTTTAAAATTGTAAGTAATAATAAAGTACACTCATTGTCATAAAAATTTGCGCACCAAGAAGTAAGAGTGGGATTGTTACGAAACTTGGCATGAAGGTACATGTCAGGCAGATATGTAAATGATCAGAAAAGCTGCATGATTGCGCATTGCGTAATACCACCAGAGGGCGTTGAACTTCGTTCTCCTTGGTTTACAAAACAGGTAAGCAGAGCTTGTTTTCATGTATTTAATCTGTCACAGAAGGATGCTTTTTAACTAGAGATGTCATTACACCGACAACGGAGACAATATGAGCAGCTGTCAGAGTTCGAGAGGGGAAAAATCATAGGGATGATGAAAACCGGGTGAATAGCTCGCCGCTTAGGCAATTCTGACTTTATTGTGAGGAGGTGTTGGGATCAGTGGACGAGAGAGATATATGTTAATGTGCTACCAGACTCGGAACGCCCTCAACAGACTAATAGTCGAGAAGACTATCAGTTCATACGACACTCATGCATAGCGCCAAATGTCTTATTATCCATCACCCATACACAGGCAGCACCTTCGCCACGGGCCTCTGTGTCAGAACGTGCCCTCTCAAGGCACCTGGCTGAAGGACAGTTGCTATCGCTGCGCCGATTACGTATACAATTTTTGTCACCCACTCACCGGCGCCTCCGTTTGGAGTGGTGTCGCGCTTGAAGGGATTGGACTGCAACCGAATGGAATCAGATCACCTTTAGCGACGAATACAGATTCAATTTGGGCAGAGATAACAATCGTATACGTGTATGGAGGACCCGTGGTATACGTCTTAATCTTGCCTTCGTTTAATAGCGGCACACCGCTCCTACTACTGGTGTGTTGGTATGGGGTGCCATCGCAAACAACGCACGGTCACCCCTAATATTGATCCACGGCACCATGACAGCTCAGAGGTACATTCGTGACATTCTTCAACCACATGTATTGCCACTTATGGCAGGGCTCCCAAGAACTCTTTTTCAACAGGACAATGCTCGCCCACACACATCAAGGGTTTCACAAGACTGTCTCCGCTACATTTCCACCCTTCCCTGATCTGCTCGATCCCTAGATTTGTCGCCGATCGAGCATATATTAAATCATTTCGGACAGCAAGTTGGTCAGCCTACCAGTTTGGTCGAATTAAAAGCGCATTTACAGCTACTGTGGAACGAGATGTCGCAGGACATCATACGGGACTTGTATGCCTCAATGCCCGACCGTATCACATCGTGCATTCATACTAGAGGTGACCCAACAAGGTACTAAAACCTCCATTCACCTGTAATTTTTCCTATAATAAATGATAATTTTGTTTTGATTTTGCAATCGCTTATTTACATCCTTGTTGTACTTACGTATGTAAAATTTCGTTTTATTCTGACAGCTCTTTCTTAGTGCGCAAATTTTTATGGCAATGAGTGTAATTTATTTATTTCGATATAGGACATTGTCCTAATTTAAGGATTGTTTTATTATTTAATTTCGATTTCTATACCAACCACATACTCAAAATTGATTCTGCATTTTCATTGGTCAAGTGATTATTATTTCGCAATATGTTATTATTCATGATTCGATAAGCTCATTCTCAAGTATTTGTTAAGTCAAGAAAAGTATTTTTAGGTATTAGTTATCTGGTAGTGGAGAGAGCAATGATTTATGATTGTTTTTATTGATACAGACATAAAGGATTTTAAAAAAAATGATAGAAATACATTTATTTTGGAAGCTCTTTTCATTTTTTAATTAGATAAGCTTATTCTGTATTAATCCTGAAGTATTTTTGGGCAAAATGGCAAGTAATGTGCAGTGTATATCTTGCAATAAATTTCCTTCTAGTAAACAAAAAGTAACCCTGAAAATTTTGCAACTACAATTTGTTCCAATTATACCATTTAAAGAAACTTTGGAATTTTTCAGAAACTTTTCATAATAATAAAAACAGGCGCTATGTCATGACTTTAGTTATTTTTTATTTAGATTTAATTTTCAGAGCCAGAAAAAGCTAGAAAGAAGGTAAGAAAAACGTAGAATAAGAGAGAGATGAAATAGAAGGGAGGATCAAAAGTATCTGTGTTTGAAGACAGATAGAACTAAGATAAATTTCTAAGGCAAAGTTGGTATTACCATTGTGTACAGACATCTGTTAAATGGCATAGAAACAAATTTGACACTGAGTCATTAGTTTAGTTTTGATTTGACAGAAAATGGCTGCAAAATCTAAATTTTATTGGTGCCTTTGTGAGTTGTTATCCTTTTGCAAAGTGTTATCACTGCCGATGAGACTTGGATTCATTCATATATATCTGAAGCAAATCAACAATCAAAACAGCGAGCTGCATCTGACGAATCGGCATCGACAAAGACGGTTCCATCGACAGGAAAAGTTATAGTGACGATTTTTTGGGATGGAAAAAGCGTCACATACTCATGGATTCATGGGATAAAAGGAGGGAAGGGGGAGAGGGGAAAGGTACAGTGAGTTACCCTATTTCCATTCTAACACGAGTACTTTTTGAGCTACCCACGTAATCACAACAATATAAGATCCCGCATTTCTTTTCTCTACATATATATGGAATTCCTTATTTATATAGTATTTTATCCTTATATTATTGTGTTAAGGTAACTAACTGCTTTTTTGTGGAAAATTATTTTACGCATATATATGTCTTACGCAGGCATATAAAAGAAGTCCATGGCAAATGAGTCGAGCGTAAGTCTTTAGATTTTAAATTATTAGAAAAGGACTCAGTGAACCATAAAAGACCTTGATACATCTGAATCTAAAGAACACAAATCGCAATATTGCATATTTTTATTCTTATCATTATGCTCTTGTTTTTGGCAAGATATGCTTCATTGATAGAACAGTAAGGCTATTAGCCCAGTAGTTGGAAGTTCTTGGGTTCGACACTCAATTTTGGTGTACTCTGACTAGGGGGATAATGGAAGATGCTACATTTTAAATGGCTAACTTAGTCTCAATGTCCTCACGCATCTTTGTGCAAAAGCTTAGAGAATAAGGTATAAGTATTCGCGAAGTCTTTGTATTTTTGTATTTAGTCAGTCATTAATTCATTATTCATTACTAGAGCGACGTTAATTAAAATTAGATCAAACCATGGAAATACTTTATTTCGTGTCTTTTTATTCTTATCATTTTACTCCCAAACCCTTTAGGAAGCAAAGCATTTGTTTTATTAATTTTTGAGGTTTCAAAGTCCTCACGAGTCTCATAGTGCTAACGCTTAGAATGGTATAAATATCGATGGTATCTTAGCATTTTAAATTAAATAAGTTATTAACTCAATTGTATATAGAGTGACATAAATCAGAATTAGATCAAATAATTGAAATCCTTTCTTTCGCATCTTTTTAATCTTATAATTTTACACCAAATCCTTTTAGAAAACAATTTTTTTTTCACAGCACAGCCCTACACTTACATAATGAGTCATTGGCGGTAAACTTCGTTATTCTGAGACAAATAGTCAAATGACGAGAACAGCACATTAATTACTATTTCACCTTTTTACCTCGCCATTCACGGATTTTGAAGATAAGAGCTTAATTTGAAGGCATCGTGTTTTTCCGTTAGATAACACTTGGGAGAATTCCGACTCGAAACAAACCAGGACTCACCCGACCATCGTTTAACCAATGCCGATTGTGGTCCTTTCGCTATGGAATAGACTTGTATGTTTAATCTCTAGTGACAAGGACTTTTTGGCTAACTAAGGGGTTTATATTACTCATTAATATGAAATTATTACTCGTCAAAATTTATATCAGGAATATTATAAAAAATTAGTATAGTTATAAGAGTGTTAGAACCTTTTTTGTTATAAATAATGTTATTGGTTAAGGAACTGCTGTATATATGCTTAAAGAGAGCAGTTAGTCGCTTAAATTATTTCTGATTTTGTAAAAATTAATGTATTTTCTGAGGTAGTTTTATAAAACTTATATTATAATTTTTTTCCCTTCCTTTGAAGAACGGAAATCAATGGAAACACAAAGTAGTGTACTAATTTGGGTGCGTGCAACATTTTGGGTGATTTTAATGCTTTTATAATACTTCGTTAACCGGATTTATTTTTTCTGTTGTCATTGTGATTTTTTTTATACAAATGTGATTATTTAATATAAAAAGCCGGTCCTATTTTCGATATCATCAGTTTAATTTAGAACTGACTTGTATACTTTTAAAAAGTTAAACAAATACACATAGACATTTTTTTAAAAGTAATTAATTTAATTTGTAAAAATGACTGTATTTAAAATTTACATCGTTAATATTTAATACAAAGAATTTCTACATATAAAGAAAATAAAAAGTCTGTTTACAGTAATGCTTGTTGTGTCACATATAAGTTAAAAAAACTATTCAATAAATAAACATATCTCCTTCATTTTTATAACATAGAGAATGTCCTAAGAGTTCTTGTATTTCCGTGTATAGTACATTTTTTTCTTATTAAAGCTATAATATTTGGAATTGGAAAAATATTTTTTAAGTAAAATAACTGATGTGTTAACGAAAGAGTATTCCCTTTTATAATTATCTGGAAATATATTAACAATACTGAATGTATCTGAGTCTGTTTACGGACCTTTAATTCAAGTTTAAAGGATTAAATGTATTATTTTTTTATTTTTATAATTTCTCTTTTAAGGTAGTTTATATTGCAAAATATCATTTTGACTTTTTTGTGGAAGAAGCAACTCTCGAAATTGTGATTTGCTCAACACAGACTCATTTATAATTTTTCCTTCCAATTTTCATGTGGAGCTATTTATTTGAATACATCTTGTGATTAAAAAATACAGGATATAAAACACTAAAATGCATCCAGATAATAATAAATTCAGTTATTTTAAATTCACAAAAACTATTAGGACATTCTGTAAAAACTTTTCGAAGAATTATGAGTGATTTGAGAAAAAGAGAAATAAAAGTACGGGAGGATATATATAGGAAAACATGTATCGTAGTGTTCGTTTTTATTTGTAAAAACTGCATTTAAAATATTTAATTCGTTGCTTGAGGAAATTTAAAAAATTAATAACAATGCAAAGTTTAAAAATATTTATAGAACTGTTATTTCTCTCATTCTCAATATGAAATTCTTGATTTCGTTGCTATAAACAGTCCAAATTTAATTCTTAAAATCTATTGCGCAAGCAATGTAACAATAGCTTTTTCATAAAAGCATAACTAGTTAAAGATGAGATATTTGTCAAGAAACTCAACAAAACCAATAATAATGCTCGAATAAAAACTAATTATCAGCACATTAATGTCCCCTTCAATTGTCTTACAATTTTTTCGTTCTCACATTGTTTGGAAGACTATTCAATGAATAATTCTATTAATGCATTTGCACAAATCCCTTGATCTTAGCTCGAGAAATCTAATGAAAATATCCAGCTGCGGATACTATTATCTCACCATTCTCAACAGTTTCATGGAATATTTTAACACTACAATGCCGCCTTCTCTTTTTCAATTCATTTCATTCGTAACTAAATTATATAATGGCTCATTTTAGTTTAAGTGCTAGTGTGTTGAGACGAAAAAAGATGTCGTCATGTAGTTGCGAAATACAATGAAATCTTCTATTTTTAATCCAAAAAATGTCAGGTGAATCACCACTAGTTTTTTTTTTTAATATGATTTCTGTTTCGCTCGTTTAGTCAGTTATTGAATGAGATCTTTGATTTTCTTGGATGAATTAAAAAAAAAAAAAAAAACAATCTCATTTAAACAACTTTGAGTTCTAATCCATCTGAGGATGTGTCTTCATCCATTTCTGGACAGTCACAAGATAAGTCGGATATTTTGTCCCGAGGTCTCTCGTCTGCAGTAGGAACTTTAACACGTAGGACGATATCACTTAAATCAGGCTTTGGATTATGTTTCGTTGGTAAAGTCTGTTCTCTTGTGCCTCCGGAAGAAAGCAGTTCTCGTTCTTTAGAATTTCGCCATTTCATGCGGCGGTTTTGAAACCAAATCTTGACCTGTGAAGAAAAGAAAATAACTTAAATCAAATAACGAAAATTCAAGTAAATTCCTTAAGTAATTTCAATCTCTTGAGATATTAACTAATTATCTTTATTTACAAACAGAAATAATTACAAATTAATAATCTTTCCCTTTTTAATGATCATAATAAATTACGGGGCTATATGGGGTGTAATGACTCCCTCCCCCCGACTTGAGGAGAAAGTTTATGAAAGGGAAGAGTGGAAGTTGTGCTAAGATGCGACGGGGAGGGACGGACAGTTCAACATGAATGCACCCATTGTAAATTAAATTTATCTCTGCAAACTCACCCTAATCATTATCATTAAAACAAAATTTATCAAATTATTATTATTATTTATTTATCAAATTTGGTTTAATACTTGTGCACAGTAAGTAGTTTACCATATGTATGGTCGAATCCGTTACCGAAAAGTTTATGTGTTTGTTCATATTCAAAATAAACAACAATCTTTATGCTAATATGTCTTTAAAAGTGCAATTTTTCTTGACGTTTTTAACTTATGTGTATTAAATATATTTAAATATAGCTTTATTTTAGATGTTAATTATTACACATGCATTATAATTTTATAGGCTTAAAGGAAGGCTATAATTTTATTTAATTGGCTATAATTTTATTTGCATTATAATTTTATAGGCTTTTTTCTAATATATTTTTATTATGTAATCAGATTTCCAACATGATTCACTTGTTTCCTTCGTAATTTTATTTTATGTTTCTATGTAAGTATGCAAATACATAAATGAAGGGAATAGCAAGAGAGATGGTCCCCCTAGGAAGAGAGATATATGACCCTCCCCTTATATTAATACAAAATCCATAGATCAAGAATTTAAGAAATCTTGACACTCAACGGAGAGTTATTAAAAAATACGAGATCAGCCACTAGTAGCACATTTTGCAGTTCTAGAACTATGATATACTAAACAACAAAAATACTTTTTCAGATTAATGGATTTTAATTTCAGAGTCCAAATTAGAAGAAATCAAGTCTGTGATTGAAGTGTTTCCTTCTTGAGAAATTTTCCAGAAAATAACTTGTTGTCACTTCTGCAATTCAATTTGGTTATATTTTATATCTTACAATAATTTCAAATAACTGGCAAGAAAAAGCATGATATTAATGAAAATTGATTGCTGAAAGAGAAAATCCGTATTTCATGTTAGATGTATTAAGTCAAGTTTGCTAAATAATCTTTTCCTTTTTAGAACATAAATGTTGAAAAACATTTCTGGTTTGAAGTATTCGTTGTTATTTGCTCATATTCATTTCCTTCATTCAAGTTACTAAAATAATATGGTTATTAATATTTACTTGCTATTTGAAATCGAGGTAATTTATCATTTATGCGATAAAATTTAAACACGGCAAAGAGAAAATGAGAAATTAAATAACTTTCAAAATTTTTTCTGGAAAATTAAATGAATTATGTGAGCAATATAAAACATACACACACCCTCCAATGATTGAGCCCTTGAAAATGGCATAGTTTCATTTTTTTCGTATAATGTACATGCTCGAATTAATGGGGGGAAATAAAATGATTTTTTAGAATTTTTCCACACACAATTGAATGAATTTGATTCTAAAAATGATATATTTCAATTCACAGTTAAAATGACACATATTCATTATAGTTAACTATTCATTTTTAAATAGAAACGGATACATTTAATATTTACAAGATACGCAGAAGTAATCAGTACGACAAAATAAATATTCTTGCCTATAATTTGTATAACTTAAAAAATAAACTTTCTTACGAAAAATAATATTTTCCAATTTCCATTACCACTGTCTAAGATTTTTTCTGTAGATTGTACTTAAGAAACAATGTTATTTAACTGATGTGTAGCAGTGGTAACCTTAAAAAATTAAACAAGAAATTTCATGATAAACAGCAACTTTTGATTAAAACTTTTGAACCAAAATTTGCTACTAATTACATTTATATAAATTTAAATTATAATTTAACGGTTCTGAATTTATAAAAAAAAAAAATAGACTGTAACATCATTTCACACGGTTCTTTGAATATATAAGTGAAACGAAATCTAATACATTGAATTTTAAAACATTTTTTAATGCAGCTCATTGTCTTTTTAATTTGCAGAAAGATATTGCTGCAATAGTCATGATATCAAGTGCCTAAATTAAGTTTACAGTGACAGAATTTAATATTACATAAATACGCATTTTGGTATTCAAAATTTATGAACTAAAGAAACTTGATTGGATGACCAATAACGTAGCAATCCGATGCAACACATTTCCAGATGTCACCACGATACGTCATATGAAAATACAAAATCTTGGGTTCGACAGATCATTTCGTGATCGCGTAAATTTATTTAAGTGTTTGTAAGTGAAACTTCTAACTGTAGCAAAAAATTTGTGGATTAGATTGGTTTTAATAACGTCACCAAAAGCAACACGAGGGCTATTAGCGATGGACCTTGTAGTTTTGAAGCTCGGTCAAGTGACGAGGAAGACACCTGAGCTAGCACATTCCTCTTCAAACTTCCTCATCATGCCTACGGAAAGACTTAGAGATCCGACAGACTTACGCGCATCAGGCCTGCTTCACGATGGATCTTTAGTGGCATCAGGACTCGAAACCGACGACTCGACTGATAGGAACCCGACACTACGAGCATATACAACATAT
>BMAW01112462.1:277546-306149 GCA_019974015.1 Nephila pilipes
CGAAAGAGTGAACATTTGAATTTTTTTTTTTTTCTGGGTATGAAAGAATATATTGCATAAAAAATAATAAGACTCTAAAAATCAGTGGGAGGCGTATGATTAACATTCATATATTAGAATAGAATACTGAATCCCAAAAATAAAAGGCTGAGATCCCTCTTTGTTTAAGGTATTGAGTAAGTTAAATGACATTCTCTCACTACAACAAAATAAATACAAGCTTTTCGAACTTTTTTGCGAAGAAGTCTTTCACATCATGATAAGGAGGGAAGTTATCAAATCAAAATAATTCCAACTCATTTTTATGTTAAAAAGTTTTAAATGTGTGACTCTTGTCTCTCGACATTAACACTTTTTTTTACTTCAGTTTTCTCTCCAAGTAGGAGAAACACATAATTTAAAAATTCTTCAAATTAATTGCACTAGTTTTCAGACTTCACCTGTTTTATTTAATTAGAAGATAATTATGTGTCTTAATAAAATTGGATCCTTTTTTTATAGTAATTTTGTATTTATTTTTGAAAAAATGATCAAAAATTATCTTTTTCCAATTCTTCTTTTAGTCTGCCGTGTCAAACAGAAAGCGATTGGTTAATGATTTAGGTTGTTTCATTTTACCAATTTTTTGTGCCTCATTGTGTTTCCTTTCTTATAAATATTTTCTTATCTGAAGGATTAATTGCAGAAAAGATTCAAAATGTCTTTTTATCAATTTTAATAAAATTTTAAATGTTGATTATTTTTCTATAATACGTTTTATAGTGAGAAGTTATGTTCATTGTTAAAATTTATTTCAGATTTAAAATATGTTTACTTTGTATAGGAAAGATAAGATATTTTAAAATGACTTTGTCAGAATTTTTTGTAAAAAAAATTAGGATTTTTTAGTAAGACAATACTCCTATTTATTTAAAACTGTTACATAAATATTTGGTTTTTAAAATAAAAAAAAAATCAAGGAAACTTTTTATACAAAAATGACTGTTTTAATTCTACCTTTGCTTAGAATAGTTTTAAAAATGTCCAGTTCTTAGATACAAACTTAGTATTTTTACTTAATTTGCAAATATAGACATGGGGATTATATTTAATCCAATCAACTCTTTTCAAATACCTGTTACATTTTTAATGCACATACATTGCTTAACTGCTCATTAAAATTTTTAAAACTGGACTTTAACCATGTTTTTTTCTAGATTATGTCATATCGAAGAGGGAAGTGTATGTTAAAAAAATGCTGACATTTTGCAGAAAATATTACGCATTTCAAAAATTGTTCAAAAAAACTTTTCAAAATTGATCTATATCACGCAAATTAAAATTAATTTATTTAAAATAAGGGAAATAAATTCGATTTACAAGTAATTCAGCTTAAAGTTTCATATCATTCTCAAAATGTATGTGATCATGAAACAAAAAAATTTAGTGTACCCTCCATTTATGCAATCTCCTTTTATGCGGATTCACTTTAATACGCTTCAGCTATCGGTTTCCAGATGTCACTACGATGTGTGAAATGAATTGTGATTAACAAGAGTACACAATTATAGTAATGTCGAAAAACACCGCATTCTTTAAGACGATTGTAACTAACATTATGAATAAATGGGATTATCGGTAGATGGCAATGATGTAAAAATTGTCATATAGATTGTTATGCAAGCTCATCTTATTTCTATATATGGAAAATCTATATTTCAAAACAAGTATTTCTTTTTTAACTAAATTGGCCTTTCAGAGCACTTCGCGGTCTCCTATGCATCTGTTGTTGCGCAAGTATATTCCTTTTAATGCTTTTAAAATACTTAACTACGTCATTAAATAAGCTTTAAAAAGACGCAAAAACTTTTAAATATCCACTTACTTCCAGAATATTTGAGAGAAAAAAATGGGTTTGTGTACATAGGCGACAGAAGAAAAAGAAAATTCTTCTGCTTAGTGAGCTAATTCAAATGCTTAAAAGAAGCTCCTAAAGATAAACATTAAAAACAAAGTAACTCATTATCCACGCCTCAATAAATAAACCACTCTTTTGAATTTCATAAGGTTTTAAAAGCGAATTGCTTATGATTAAAAAAAGCTCTTTTCGAGTTTTATTTGGGGAAAAATATACGATGAATAAAGCTCCTTCCGATGTAATTTAATATTATCAGCGGAGATTTCTAACGAAGTACTTAAGAAATCTGACAGCGAACTAATAATCTTAACCTGACTTGTTTGGAACTTCACAATGAATTTATTTAAGATTGCTCCTTTTTATTGACGTAAATAGAGAAGGGTGAATAGAGTTTAGCACTTGAGGCACCTCTGAAGTCTCATATTTTAACACTTTTTTGTCGATCCAAAGCAACTGCAGCCGAAGGCAACACGACTCTGGAGTGCGCCGCTTATCACAGAAGAAAAGGCCTTCTTTGTGTACTCGAGTACTTACGCGGGCGCCTATATTATTAACGACCACCAGGTGTATTAATAGGATTTTGTTTATAAGACCACTTGTTAAAAGGTTAACATTGAAGTGGGCTCTTTACTGATATCCGATCTTGACAATATTAGGCTCTTCGCGTGTCGCCGTTGCTTCTTGACCCGTCGCTCCTGAGAACAATGTTTTCAGTTCACAGGCAACTGCAGACAGAAGCATTTGCTCAAAATATTTGCTCCACGCATGTATAAAAGGTTATTAAAATCTACAGCGTGTGTATATAATTGAATGTTTTTTTTTTTTTTTTTTTTGTTGAATATACAATAAGAAAGTAATAAAATTTCGCTAGAAATACTTGCTGTCTTTCTTTTCAATCCGAAGGATTTGTTGGAAGCGATGACACGGATATAAAACAAATTACGCATTGCTTTTCGATATTGTGTCAAATGTCTCCAAAGCCAAATTTATAGATTTTTTTTTTTTTTTTGAAAAATGTATTAGATTTTTTTTACTGCATTTCTACAATCTAGGATAAGTTCTATAAATACTACTAGGGAAAAAATTTCTGATAGATTTTATTCTACCTTTGAAAGGTGAAAAAAATTGATTCAACTGGTAAAAAAAAAAAAAAAAAAAAATTGTTGATTACCAAATGAATATTTTTAATGTTGTGAGAACTTTTTTACTTGATAGAGGTTGTTTATTGACATCACACTTAGAAGAAACACGTAATTTTGAATCTTGGTCAAGTGACGACGAAGACACCTGAGCTGACATCTGTATCTCCAAACTTCAACTCTACTCGATGGGAGGACTTCAGACTTAAACAGATTTAACCTGTTTCACCCAGCTACACGGCAGGTCTTAAGTGATATCAAGTTCTTCATTTCGGTATATAGTGCAAAGATATAACATGTTGGACATGCAAATCAATTGGTCGGCAATTGAACTGTAAACTCATTGGTTATCTTTCTCAGTCAAAAGTATGTCATTACTTAAGTTTAATTTTAAGTGCTGTGATTAGTTATCACATAAAATGTTGCTGTATGTATGATTTTTAATCTTTAATTCTGAGAAGGAAGGATATGCAATATTAAAAAAAAATGGTTTTTATTTTTAAATTCGCCATTAAAGACATTTTAAAATCGGTGTCTTTATTGAGAAAAGAAGATTACTTACAGAATTGCAACATAATCTTCGATTTGCAGCTAATGGTGTGTAACAATTGACTTGACATAACAATTAAGATCAAAATACAGGCCATCAGAAATGATATATGTAATGTAATTTCCATTTTTTGTCTCTAACTCCAATTCATTCGTTTTAATTAAGACTTCTTCTTGATTATCACCAATGGAAATTTCTTAAATTCTATCAAATACTGTTCCTTCATGACTGAGAATAATCTTCATTCCTCTTCTATGCTTTACTTTTTGATTTTGATTTAATTGTTTATCACCGTTACACTGAGCAGCAACAATAGGGTTGTCGTTTCTCTCCTATGCATAAATTTCCAAAAATGTATTTCTTCTTAATGTGACTTAACAATGAATGTAACTGAAATTCATTGTCTGGAGATGTAAATCAGTGCCTGCGCGACAGAAAAGAGGAAGATTTATATTTTTCTAATTGTGTGTATATTTCTCCTCATTGTATATTTATTTTTAAAAAGAAGTTTTAGTTAGAAAGTTTTCGATCATTTTCTCTTAATATTAATTCTAGTCCACACACACACCATGACAATCTCATTTTTCAAATCAGCACATCTTTAAAACAGCCTGAAATTATTCAGTGAAGCCGTGAGTTGATTAGAAATCAGCTGTCCTTATTACCTGAATAAGAAACGTAAATATCTGCTGTTTTTGTATAGTGAAATTGCATTTTAAGAATATATGCAAGCTGTACGCATTACTATTTTCTTTATCTATTTTAATCAGTATTACTATCATGTACTAGAACTATGTAAATATTGCTTAAAGTGTTCGTACTCGTATACGAAGAAATATCGTAATGTTTTAATTATTACTAAGAAGTAACCATGGCATGTGGATAAAATTTATTCTGAATGTAAATTGATCTTCATATACATAATGTAGTAAATTACAGCTATTAACGTTGATTTTATTTTTTCAGAAACCCGCATACAGGGTGTTTAGAAACTCAAGGGCAAAAATTTAAAGAGTGATAGAAAACATCTAAACAAGTAATTTTCACCATACAATTCATAGGCGGAGAGCAAGCGGTGTACCGCTTGACGATGCTGTAATGGAAAGCGTAAAGCACGATGAGTTTCCTTAGACATCGTCATTTCTATGGTGGATTTCAGGTGGCATGGCGACGTACAGTAATCAAGAAAAGGCCATAGCCTAAGAAAAGCTTAAAACCTGCTGGTGGTTTCATTATTCGTTGAGTGTTTCGAAACTTATGGGCAAAAATTTAAGGGTTTATAAAAAAACATCTAAACCAGCAATTTTCAACCTACAATGTATGCGCGAAGAGCAAATGGTGAACCGCTACACGGTACTGTAATGGAAAGCATAAAGCATGCCTTTGAGTTACGAAACACACTGTATTGAAGTAACGTAGTATATGCTCGTAGTATATTCTACAATGACACCTTCGAAAGATCAAGAAACGGTGGAAGAAATGTATAACTCTGGATGATGACTATGTAGAGATAAGTCTTTTGAATAATAAATAAAATTAAGTTTTAGTAATTAAACTTTATGTGGTTAACTTCAATCTCCGGCTTCCTGAAACTAAACAAATCTATATTAATAGCTGTAATTTACATCATTATGTGCATAAGGATAAATTAATATGCAGAATAAATTTTATCCAAATATATCAGTTATTTTTTAGTAATAATTAAACCTGCACGATATCCCATCGTATATATATTGTTAACTATACTATTTCCCCTCTGCTGTTTTTATTTTAGTTGCAAAATAAAAACAGTGGACGCGAGGCTGGCGCTGTTTTCGTCGAGTCATGGCTAAGAGCCCTGATACCATTAAAGAGTCACCATGTAGCTGAAGTGATGCACGTTACATCTGGTCGAGGTATCAAGTCCTCCCTTGGGCATGGTGTAGAAGTTTGCAGAAGGAGGTACAAACTCAGGTATTCTATTCACTTGACAGAGGATCAAAATTTCGAGGTCCGTCGCCAATAGACCTCGAGTTTCTTCTCAGTCCGACGTTAATGAACAACCATATCACATAAAATCCAGTCTATACTTGGCATAATAAGCTCTTGTTCGAATCTATAAGCTTTGCATTAAGTGAAATGATTTTAAAATATTGAGATTTTACAAACATCCTATTCTCTTTTACATCAGTGAAATTATTTAGGAGGATTGCAGAAAGCACGAGTAAACTTTACTTTCTTCAACTGTCCCAATCACAGGAATGACATTCTAAGAACTTTTAAAGCTTAAGATGTAAATAAAAAATAATTTTAGGATTTAATCCACGCTATAAACTTATGCGCATTATGAGTTTTCAGCGAAGCAATTACAACAGATAGATGAATCAAATTGCAATACATACCTGAAATGAAAGGTGTCCTGAAGTTGACGTATTGTAAAGGTGGTGGCTGTCGATATTGTCTGGATAGACTTTTGTTGAATTGGTAAGTAAAGGAACTGAGAGGAGAGTTAAAATAATCACCTAAAAATCAAAAAGTATAAATTTAAAATAATATCTTCCTGTGAAGGAAAAATTTATGAAATTAAAAAAAAACATAAAGATTTATTATTATAAATGCATTCTTATACATGCGTATGGAAATAAGAATCATGAGATCTCTCCAACTTAAAAAAAAAGTGACTGATTAAAATTCAAAACAAAAAATATCTATTTTAAAAAAGAAAAGAAAATACTCTGAATTTATGCTTTCGTAGTACTACTCATTATTATCATACCAATTTATTTCAATCCTAAGCACCTTTTAAGGCTATTTTCGTACCAAATCAATTAATTTCATTTTATTTAGAAACTTATAGATATATTTACCAATAAAAATTATGTTTTTAAATATCTAATATTTTTGTTATTAAAAATATAACTTAGTGTCATGTTTTTAAACGTAACATTAAGTTATTTAATGTTAAGTTTATCAAATAGAGGGACTGAGTTTTAAAACCCTTTTTGTACGTGTCTAATTTGTTATACAATGTGGTTAGTTGATATTTAAAGAAATAAATTAAATATTTCTATGTAATATATCAAGTTCACGAGCACATGGTTTAAAGCAAATATCTTGTCACTTACTTTGTTATATATTTTTTTTAAAAAGAAATATTTTTAAACTTATTTCTCAATCATTCTTCCTCAAAATTAATACTACTGTAGTATTCTCTTTTTACAGAAATTTGTATGCTATCGAACTCAGGAAGTATGAGGTGTCAAGGTTCTTTATATGATATGCTCTTGGTCTATATGCACGAGATATATATGGACAAAACTCAGAAGCACTTCACGTTATTATCTTAGTATTAAAGAAGACTCGAATAAGCTTAAAAGCAATCATAATACAGCTACCTTTTGATAGTATAAAAATAAAAATTCTCAATATACTTTAAAAACAACTCGAAATTATTAATTCTCAAAGAAAATGGATGTCCATTCGCTCATTTTTTTTAAATTTTAATGTAAGGGCAGTTATATTTGGAAAAAAAAAATCGTAATTTTGTTTTATAAAAGTCAAAAATTTCTTTTATTTTGTTACAGTTTTTGTTACAAAATTATTAACACATTTTAAAGCCTTGTTACAAATATTGAAATAGATTAATATGTTTTTATTTGTATTTTAATAAAAAGTGGAAATTTTTTTAGCAGATGTTGGAAAAAAATAATTCTCTTATTTAAACTCTTAATTTCATATTCAGTCAAAATATTTTAGCAAGAAAATTGGTGTAACAAAAGATCTTTGAGTAATTTAAAATAGTGGATTTCAGCTGTATAGTCAATCGGATGTCAATTAATGTGACACGTATCACTAATTATGATTTGCATCTATACATTTTGTTATGCGGTAAAGAGGATAGTCACTGAGTGTAAAAAAAAATAATAAACAAAACTCTCGTAGCGATATTAATAAACACAATTATAAACTTTTAAAGTCTACAATGTTATTTTGAGTCTTAAGTATTTAAGTTTCAATTTAAGTTATGTTAAAGTATTGTTCTACTATAATCGAGTGCAGGTGATTGGTCTCATAATTTTTATTCTCAAATCAGATATAAAAGATGACATTTGAGGTGATAATTCCCTCCCCGTGGTCACTTTCTTTGCCTCATAAAGACATGGAAACCCAATTAATTTAAAGTGCTTCCATTATTCTCAAGAAAATTTGGATGGAATTAAACCAAGAGACACTACTGAAATTTTATTCTACAAAACTATTATTGGACTGAAAATAAATATAGTTCCTATAGGGACATAATTTTCATTTTTTAATATTGTCTTACAAACAAAACTAAACCTCGCGATAAAATAGCAATTGAATACTCTATTTAGAATTATTTAAAAATCTCCAGCTATCATGGATGTAATTTTAAACTTAAAGAAACATACCAAACTTCGTACTTTGAACAGTTAGTTCTAAATAGTATAAAAATATTACGGTTGTTATATGACCCTATTCCCATACAAATTTTTAATTTTATAAAATGTTTACTTTTTGTGTTACTAAATATTTTATAACATACCATACTTAATTATCTTATAAACGAGACTTGGATAAATAAAAAACAAATGTGATACAATGCAGCACGTGTTCATATTCTGTACTCAACTTTTTCGTTTATTTTTAAAGGAGACGAAAGAGATTAAAAGTCTCTAAAAGAGATATTAATCTTCTGAAGCATTCTGTAAACCGTTCTATCTGTCCTACCTGAGCCCTCTTCGTTCAAAGGCGAAAGTGTTCTTCGAAAACAATAGACGATCTTTTTTATTTGATAAGCAATTCTTTTTAATAGAAGCACGTGTTTGGCATAGAAATCCCAGCTGCTTCACGCGGGAGGAGAAACGGGGGTGGGAGGGATGGAGATTGGAAACCGATAAATCTCGTTCCCCCACTCCTCCTATCCTGCGTAATTAAATGATAATAATGAACCCCGGGTCGCACCTGACATGCAATTATTGTTCGACGTCTGGGCCACGTGACAGCTATGTTTGAGCAGAGAGAGGGGAGATTCTTTTTGTTGATGCCACTGATGCATTGGGGAAGCGTCTTTCCTTCTTTTTTTTTTCTTCTCTTCTTGAGAAGATTCCTGCACTCTCACTATTTATACACATTACGTTGCGATTGGAAAACTGTTATTGACTGGAATATGAGCTATACTTTTTATGGACATCAAAATGTTTGGCATATCTATCAAAGTATAGTTTTCTTTCGTTTATTTTATTTGTATTCTAACTCGTGGCAGGCGATATTTTAGTCCAGTCGCATGTTTGAGCACTGATTTCACTAACACATTAATTCGTGACTCGAAGTCCTCACATCGGCCAGGCGGGAAAGTTTGGAAAGAGAGGTATCAGTTCAAGTGCCGTAATCGTCATTTGATTGTGGTTTAAAATTACGAAATTCATCGTCGATAGCCCACTTGTTGCTTCTAAGAGCGAAGTTGATAAATAACTAATAAATTTACAAACTATTTTAATCAAATTATTAAGCCAATGGCTACCAAACATTAAAGTTAGAAATCGAAAGAACAAGGGATTTTCATGTGCTTACAGCAACAGAAAAGAATGTCGTTTCGGATATGCATCTCTCAAATGCCTCACAAGATAATTAATACTTTAATTTTATAAAATAAAGGGAAAAATTCCTAATTTTTAAGCAATAAAATTTTAAAATATATATAATTAAAAATTAATAAATAAAATTTTAAAAAATCTCCAAGATGATTTTAATTATGTAAAGTGTGTCATAATTTTTATGTTGTAAGCTATTTTGCGCTTTCATTTAATAATTTATTTATGATGCAATAGTTTATTTCCAAAATTATTGGACACATATCTAAAATATATTAAATATTTTGAGCTGTTATATCAGCTAGTGAAATTTTAGTTAACTCTTTTTGAATATCGATTTTAAGTGGAAATTTACAATTTAATACCTAGTATAATAAATAACCTCTTTTAGAAATCATTTCGAATTTACGAATATGTCATTTTGTAATTCTTTACATTGAAATATCTGTAAATAGAAGATCTATCTAAAGTAATGTTCGTCCATTAGTATATTTAAAATCTATTTTTATCTTGTTATGAAAAATACTACTTATACTATTAGAGATAGTCTTTATTATACATTCGACGAATCATATATTTCCTCTTTCTATTCAATTTCTGAAACTTTATCAACGTTAAGCATCGACACTGGAATTTTCTCTTTACACTGGTTAGAGTAAAGAGAAAATTATATATAAGGACGGCAGATATTTTATTTAAACAAAACTTTAGAAACTACTAGAAAAATAAATATAATTTTTATAAGCTGAAATTATATATGTATAGGTAAAATATATATAAACTTTGTTAAGCTAAAAAATTTTCTATTTTTGATTAAATAAATATGCAATAAAACGAGATTTTTAATAAGTTCATAATTATAAGGACAGCTCAGTTCATCACTTTTGGTAGTTATTCTTCTGGGTTAACATTTCGCGGGGAGTACTTTAATAGCGAGACTATCAACTATTCTGAGTCAACAATTTTTTTCAACTGTTCAGGACCCCATATCATCCCATGCTGTATAGATGTTATCCTCAAGCTCCTCATATGAAAGCACTTCCTCCCATTTGCGTACACTTTTCTAACAATATAAGTACAAACATTTTATATAATGCTTAAGTTTGGGGAATTAACTTATCACATCCTAATACTGATATTTCTTTTTTTTTTTCTTTCCATACCATTTTGTGCTGTTCTTGAATTTTAGAAAGGAGTTCCTTCTTAACGAAAAATAAAAACATTACCCTCAAAGGTGAGCAACATTCTAAGAGTAGTTCATGTAATATCCACAGATACTTCTCACTGTTTGTATTAGTAGACACAACTACTAAATCCGTTTAGCTGTTCCCCAGAACTTCATATATCCGCCTTTAAAACGCCTTCTCCACTTGATGTCTCTCTCTTTTCTGAAATCGTACCAATAAGTTAAAACCGTCTGCTTCATCCAGCTTGAAATCGGAAATGTAACATTTTTCCATTTCCACGTTGTCTTTAATCGCTTTTAGCACAGTTACTTTTCATTTCCTTTTAAATTTATTGGTTAATGTTATTCATTTTATTCATTTTGACATATTTTGTGAAATCACAAATATTGAAAGTACCAGTAAGTATTGGTCTTGAAATTTTCCCATCATTATTACGTGCAATATCAGTAGTAGACATTTCTGTACAGCAGCAAGGTAAACAATGCGTCTTCGATCTCTGTGAGGCAACTTTGATTATGCATCTGATCTCTTCTATATTAAATAATCAGTCCACGCTTGATTCAATTTGCTACAGCAGATTTTTGAGTTTCTCTAACTATACGGTGAATTGGAATTCTACTAACACGCAAAAAAAAAAAAGTTTGATAATTCAATTCCCACAAGTTCATTTCTTCGTGACATTTTAGGTAATGTCCATTCGAGAGAATTTCGTAGCTTATATTTGAATCAGGTTAGACCTGCAGTTAAAAAATTGCTTATCGACTTGTAATTATTCACTCTTAAGTTAAATAAAAACAAAAGGCTGATTGTCCGTATAATTATGAACATCTAAAAATGTTAAGATAAAAATATTTTGGTTTCTTTCACTGCTAATTTTGTTTTTATCTTTTAAAAAGAGTAACACAATTTAGGTTTTTGGAATATATATATTAAGCGTGTTTTTCAAATTCTCGTTGACATAAGTATATTGAACTCAGTGTCATTGACTATCCTTATAAATATGAAAGGGAATGTCTCGAGGATGGTTAGTGTAGTTACAATTCAACGCGAAAAACATTTTTTTTTTTCGAATGCTTGCGGTGTACTTGGATATTTACTAGTCTTAAGCATTATTTTTATCCTCTGTTGGCTATAATAAATTAACCACATGTATGTACCTGCAGATTTTAGTCATCCTTTGAATAACGAGTTCAAAACAAGTCGTATATATCCTCTTTAAAAGCATATGCCTACATTTCTAAGAGAAATAAAGTACTAAGAACTTTATAAATATTTTGTAAAGATTTATATGCGACTCACCTCTAGTAGAGTAGCTAAGAAATTGTTTACAAAGACCAAGGGAATTGGTTGGAATTATTTTAACTTGTACGAATGATTCAAGTAATCGATGGTTGTTGGACTTTTAGTCTGTTGAAAAGGGCTGATAAATCATAGTAAGTATTTAGAAAACACATAATCACAGAGCCGGATTCTAGACCATCGCTAATGGTATGATTTAATGTAATTAAAAATATTTAAATATTTTGGGCTCAGTAATTACTATAATATTTTGTTCTGGAAGATGGACTTGAAAACGGGCTTGTATGTTCACGGCATCGACAAGTAGTACTTGAAAGGAAATACAAGATCGTGAAAAAAAAAACTGTTCCCTAAAACAGACTAAGTAAATACAATATTTAAAAAAACAACAAGTTATATTTAAATAACATTACTTTAATACAGAATGTACATGTAAAGCAAAAAAAGATGTGTTAAAGATTTTAATTGAACTTCCTCTTCTTTAGTCGTATTTTATGAGACATTACCTAAACTTTTTAACTAACTAAAAATAATTTATTTACGTGATTTTAAGCAAACTCAGTGATATGTTTGACATTCATGAAATATTCCAAAAAATTTTCTGCAATTTTATTTCTTTCAAGTGGAGTAATTAAGCCACTTGAGAGGTGATAATGAATCGATTACTGCTAAATCAGGCGAAAACGAATTTGTTTATTCAGAAAAGGAAATATTAGGATATCTTTTTTCAGGATCTTAATCAAGATACCGAATGGAATTACATATGCGATGGAATATATTTTTAATGTGGGAGATTATCTAAGCTCTGAATCTGATTAATAAGCAAGTGTTATTATTAAAATAATTGACGATGCAAAAATCTTGCAATGATGGATCACCGTTCGAGTACATCTAACAGAAGAAAGCCGTCTGCATTTTCTCGGTTTAATTTCACATCTTGCACCCCGGTGTGACCCAGGGTAAGAACAGAGTAATGAATTCAATATGAATTGCAAAACAACATATGCAGCTCTCATTTCAGCAGTTTACAGGAGGAGTTCCGTAAAATGAACGACTAATACTTGGATTAAATTGTAGGAGATATTTTTTTTTCTTTTGAAACACTAAGAACAGAAGAAACAAAACTTTTGCATGATAAAATTTTAAGTCCTTCTTATTATGCAACTTTTAAATTATCGATCACTTATGGCAAGTATATCAAACTCATTGCCCTGAGCCAAAAAGTGGCCCACAATGAATATATATGTAGGCCAGGCAACATAACAATATGTAACAAAAATTTTGCTGAATGTATCATAAATTAATTTATAAAATTTCTAATTATACATAATCATACAAAACGTATTACAACATTCTTCAATGCTCTATTTATTACTAGTTGTGTTGACTCGATGTACGATTTCCTTCACCCATAACAGCAAATATTTTAGCAGCCAATTAAAAAACAATATATACCACACCCTTACTCTTTCACTGACTTGCTTATTGTCCCAAACATTAAATATTCCGCTTTCAGAGAACAAGATAAATAAGTTTATTTACTTTTCGCTTATAAATATGTTAAGCTATTATGTGTCTGATAAGTTAATGTTTGAGAGAAAATATTGATTTTTTGTATTATTTTTCATTATTTAATGTATTAATAACTACTCAACTATTTTAGAACCTCGCATTCATTATGTCTTTCTATAAATCAGGTGGTAGAAAAACTAAACAAAAAATTACTGCAGAACATTAGTATTTCCAAGAAATTTTGATTTGATTTCATGGTTTATTAACGTCGTACTGCGAAGCAACGCAATGGCTATTGACGATGGACCTCGTAACTTCGAACTTCAGTCAAGTGATGACACCTGAGATAGCACATCATTCTCCAAACTTCCATTCCACGCTAACGGGAGGACTTGAGACCTCGACCAAATTTAATGCACATCAGCCCCGTTATACGGTGGGTCTTTTGTGTTATCAGGGCTAGAAACCAACGACTCCACGAAAACAATGCCGACCACGAGTTCGCAACCATGCGGCCGAATTTCCAAGAGAAGAAGGAATAAAAGTATATTTTTTTTTGTCATTACATAAAAGATAAACTAGTCTGCTTGCTATGTAATTATGTTATTAGTGTTCATAACATAAGACTACGTAAGTTATGTAACTTAAACGCACGAACGTCACAATAAGCAACATAAACACTATAATACAAATCACTAAGAACAATACTCCTACTATGAAGATAAACTAAGAAAAGAGAAACAACCATTGCAGGTAGCTTCTTTTAGTGAGGTTCAAGTGATTTTTACTTGTTAGAAGTTGACCCTTGATTGGAAATGAATTCGATACTCTTGACTTCGGAGATCCCTCTCCCCCATATGCATGTTCCGCCTTTCATACAATGTCATTACAATGTAATGTACGTTCATTTATGATAGAAAATATTTTGAAAAACTACTTGATTTTAGTAAAATTCTTCAAAAATTGGATATCATAAATTTTGGGTTAAAGAGCTATAAATAAGATAATATTTTATACAAATTTTATATTAAAAATGTAATCAAAACATGAGTTAAGTTTATGCTTGTGAATTTTTATCAACATTACGAGGGTTACTACACCTTATTGTGACTTAGACAGTTATCGAACTTTAAAGGCTAATCGTTTTGACATCTTTATGCTTTTCTATACTTTAGAATTTTTAGACACTTAAAATTCGAAAGGTAGAAAGAAGTGTTTCTTTTTAAAACGCCTTAACATCTTCGAAAAAAATTATTATAATTGTGTGCATTTTTTAAAAAAGAAATCTAAGCGAAGTTCTTTTTAAAATGTCATCAAGAAAATTACGACAACGTATATGTTCTTTTAAGAAGTGTTAAATTGAAATCATATTGAATGAAAATTGACAAAATAATCAGAAGATAATTAGTTCTTAATTTTAAAACTTTCATTTATATCAGTTAAGAAAAGTCAATAAAAATAATTTCCTTTTCGGAAAAACAGTTATTTTATTTTTATGATTTGCTACATCATGAATAAAAATAGTTTTTTTTCCTCTACGTATATGAAAAAATTACGAGAATAATATATAAAATTTTTTGTTAACAATCATTGAATATTCATTGATACAATGGCTACAAAAAATGTAGTTTTTATTATATACCCTTTTGTAAAGGAGATAAACGATAGCAATACTATGAATGTTTGACTATAAAAGCGTTATTTTCTCCACACTTTTATAATTTATGTATCTTTGCATGAATAATTTTAAGATATATATATATATATATATTAAATATTGGTAACATTACATTTGTTTCAAATAAACTATCTCCCATTTGTGATACAGCATAAAAAAGAAATTATTGAAATTATAAATAAAATTTTGTCTGAGGTATTGTTTACTTACTGTGATGGATCTTATTATATCTTTTTTGGAATTTTGCGTTATATTTCACATTATATTATTCCAAAAAATTCAGAATTTTTTGAAATTTATATTTAATTTTTTGAAAAAATATGAATTTTTTTTTCAGAAATATCTTCCGAATATAATATGCATTTTACAATGTAGTGATCTATAAGTTCCGAACTAAAATTTTATGAATTTATTAATAAAATCCAATCATGAATAATATAATAGTTTAACATTTTAACATCGATTGTTCTATCACATAAATACATTTCGGTTATGCGAAGTTCTTTTTTCCCAGGATTGACTTTTACATCGAGATATATTTTTATTTAGAGTAGTTATCAGGTAGATTAAGTCTGCAATTTTGGTGACAGATTTGTCTCTATGTTCAATTAATTTTGTGGAAAAAGATTATTATCAGTGATATAATTTTATTCATTTAATGCCATCGCAGGATTTTGAGTTCAAATTTCAATTTACTGTCTAATATGAACAATAAAATTCCGAAATAATCACATTTTTTCATGTTTAAGCAATCAACTTTTCATTTGAAAATAATAGAAGAATAAATACACTATAATCTTTCAAATAAATTGATTTAAATTCCGATGGTGTAATTCATCCTAGAATTCGCTAATGAAGATAAAATTCAATTATTTTTTTTATTAGAACGGAGCAGTTTTGTAATGTACAATAATCTAATAATTCTACCTATTTCCTTTTGTTCGATTTGTCTAATTTCCCTTTCCACTTGAAATACTGAAACTGTAGTATCTCAAAACCAGTTACTGTACTTATAATCTTTAGTTTAAAACACCTTTCTCTACTTTTGCGCAGTAAGGCATTTAAAGCATCTTGCCAAACGACATTGAAAAGAAAATTTCATGTTATGAAACACAGGTAAAAATACAGATTAAAATAATTCTTACTTTTTTCTTCGCATTTGTGATTATAATTAACTTTTGCTCTCTGCAATATCTTAAGGTCAGTTGCGTTACTATGATACCAAATATTTCAATTGGAAATGTAATTATATTTTTTTAAATTTGTTCGAATTTGATCAAAAATTTATTTTTCATTTTGTCTCTCCACATGCCCTACATAACTGTTTTAAAAGTAAAACTATGCATTATTTCCATTTATTTCACAAAATAAAAAATTGTTTCAGATAATTATCAAGAATATCTCATGATTACTAAATTAAATTTTGCATTACTTAGATTTATAGATTTAATCTAGTAATTCTCAGTTAATAATTTCAACAGTAATTATTTAATCAATTTTGTCGTCTAAATGAACACTAAGTTCTTTTACTCTTCTTGTATATTGCAGATGACAGACAAATAAGCCAAATAGAATTAAACATAGCATAATAACACAGAGAGCCTGAAACACAGAAACCCATTGAAACGCGGAAGAAAACACTAGATCGTGTTTCATCTTAAGCGTGAACATCTGCGGCTGTTAATACTAATTAACAATCGGGTTTCAAATTGCGTTACAAGATTATTTAAGCTAGAGATCTAGCTTATTTATATAACCATCAAGTTTAGACATCATTATTTCAACCAAGGCTACTTTAGATTGTACATAAACGAATAAAAAAATGTTCTAATGATTAAGGAATAGGGAAATGCTCTCTCATTTTTTGTGGCATTCACCGAGGTTCAAAATTACGTGGTCCCTCGCCAGTAGCTCTCATATTACTTCTCAGTGCAACATTTATAAACAATCACAATCACTCATATGTTGGTAAGATATATGCTTAAATTTATTTTAATGTTGGAGAATATATATGCTTAAATTTACTTTATTGTTGAATTTTTGTTGAATAAAATTTAATTTTTTTATTTGATTGTAAAACAAGATACAAGATAAGTTATGCTGCCAAATGATATTTCTTTTGTGTTTCAAAACAATAATCGAAATACAGAAATTTCTGGAAGTAAAATTAATCTTTCGATACGTGAATTTGTAATTAGTATTCAATCTTCTATCACTTCATAAATTATATAATTACTGTTTACATTTATCAACTCATGAATAAAATTACTTTCGTGTTTGAACATTTCGTAAGAATAATTTTACCATTAATTTCTCAAACAAATATATTATAAATTTGAAATTTTGTAAATTATCCTTTGTATCATCAGAATTTACAAGCTTTCGCAATATCACTGAACATATGTTCGGCTTTTTATTTTACTCTTTTAAAATATAAGGAAGGAAAGTTTTGAATAATTGGATAGATATATAAAACTATTGAAATGGAGAAAAAATGTACACTGGCGATAAAAAAAAAAATGGATTATAAGAAAAAATTCTCCCTATTATTACATTAAATTTATTGTAATTCTAAGCCTTCAAGTTTGTGTAGAATAGACGTGTTGGTAGGGATGCCAGCTGATACTTATCTTAATTCAAAAAACTTAAAAATTTTTTTAATTTGCAATGAATGTTGAATTTTACATAAAATATTTGAACAGGATTTTGAATTCATTCTCAAAATGCCTTAACATTACATCAAGTGAGTCTCATGAATTTTGAATAAATAAAATTTAAATTATAAGTTTTTGGAAAATTTTACCTGTTTTAGATTTTTATCTACTATATACTTAGGGAAAGTGAAATTACGAATAAAAATGCTACACACAGGGGCATTTATTTACAAACTTATTCTTTTGAAACAAAAACTATTAGAACAATTAGTATTAAAAGTACATGAAATACTTCAAAATCAAACGAAAAGAACAGCAATATTTTACTCCAATTCTGGAGCAGAAAAGAAGAGAGGAGTATAATCAGTTTGTTCATCACCATCGTTTCTTTGAAAGAGACCGATTATGATTGTCAATGAATCGAAGTTTGCCGAACTTTGATAAACATTTATAACCGCTTTAATCTGTTATCGCCGACGGCATCGTGTAGATCACGTGATAATGTTATACAGTTAAATAATAAAAAAGAAACCTGTGTTTATAAGTCAAGCTGAATAACGAGGAGCTTGTTTTAGAGAACCTGAGGATCATTTTATTTTCTTTTTGTTGAAACTAAAGTAAAGATTCGGGCATAAATATAAATTAAGCTATGGCTTGAAAACTATTTTTTCATTTTTGGAATGAGTATTGAAATCCAATTATACCATATACAATTCAAATGTAAAATTTATGGAATTTCCATTTCAAGAAAATAAATTGTTACATAATTGGAAATTTTTTAAAATTATTTTAAGTTAATAAATTCTAATTCTCATAAAACTCATAACATAAGTTCACGAAATAAGTATTCGGAACTGCAGCTGTAAAAATCAAATTAAATAAAATTTCCCAGATACTATAATGAATGTTAAAATGACAAGGTAAACTTTCTCAAAAAAAAAAAAAAAAAAAAAAAAAAAAATATTTATAAAGCTTGGTTGTGAGAATATTAATATTTTAAAGTCTGATAATTTTTATCTAGTTATTAGATTAATCAAAACTAGCGATTAATTTTTCTTCCGATATGTTTTTGATTTGGTTGATTTGAAGAGAGTTGTGCAAAGGCTTCTGAAGAGAATCCTCAAAACTTCATGTCCTCTCAATTGACGTAATGAACAACTGAATTAGCACATCACTTTTCAGATTATCAGATCCGACTTAAAAAGATAATGTTACGCCACTTTATATTTAATCTGCCAATCATTATTACATGTGATAGTATTTTACCTTGTAGCAGTCAATAATTTGATCACAAGCTTGTCATAGCACTATGTTTAAATCAAGAAAATGATAGCGAAAAAAATTACTGTATACATATATGTATGAAATGTAAAGAATGTCCTTCCAGTACGTGTGCGCAATTGAAATTTTGCGCATACTTACAGCTCAAGTAATATCCTTTTTAGTTTTACTTTTTCAGACTAAATTGAGTTAAATAAATATAAGTAAAAAAAAATTTAAAAACAAGCTATTATTTAAAGATGGATTAAAAGATATAATTTATTTTCAATGTAAAATAATATATAATTTATAAAAGACTTAGGCGTAAATAATTTCTGATCTCATATATTTCAACTCATAGTGTTGTTCTTAGAGCATTATTGTGCTGAGTCTTTCGAAAACAGCGATTGCTTTTCATTTTCACTGGCAACATGTTACGACATAAATGGCATCCATCTAGGGCCGAAGAGATACGGGAAAGGAGGCAGTACAAATTACTTTTTGAACACGATTCTTTTTAAATGCCTACAAGTACTTACGAAATTGATTGTCATATTTCCGTTTCATAATCGGGCAGACTCCCGTTCACGTGCCCTAATCATCACGAAGAATCGAAGATTCGATCTATGAAGCCCTTTATTCCATTTCCAAATTCTCAAGTAATTCTTAAGTCTTTACAACGATTATGAATGTGAAATGAACATACATTTTACTTTCTTGCTTTACAACCTTACAAAGAATCTTAATTATTGATTGATTTATGAGGGATAGGGAGCAACAAAACAACCTTATCATTCTCTTATACCTACCTAAAGTTTGTTTTGAGCAGATATGGATTTTTAAGCGCTAAAGTTTTGTCCAGATGTGTTCTTTGTTTTTGTACATATGATGAATATATAAATTTTTGAAATGGTCAGTAAATCTGAAAAAAAGATATCTAAGGAGAGAATTTCCTACTAAAAAAAAATTTTTGATTAAATCTTACGTCCCCTTCCCCCACGATTATAGTTGTACAGATTTTTTTTAGTAAAAAAAAAAAAAAAAAACGTGTTGTTTGTATTGTATACTTGAAATATTCCTTAAATTACAAACTTTTCGTTAGAAAGAAACCTTCCCAAAAAAAAAAAAAAAAAAAAAAAAAAATCAGTAATCTAGTCTGAATTATTTAAAAAAGGCTCTTTCACGAGAATTAAGCTTTACTCTTTCACAATTTGAATTAAAATTATTATTTTTTGTACCTTTCATTAATTATATCTCTCATGATATAGATCTCTTTTGTTTACCTTTAAAATTCTCTATATAATATCAAATTCGAAATTTTAAAAGAGCATTGTAAATTATAGCTAAATCATGCATGTTACAATGAATGATTATACATAAATGATCTGAAAAAAAATTCCAAAAAGAATAAACTGTTTAAAGCAATGCTAGAGTATGATGTCATGTGACATAATATGCGCCAGAATTACATGAAAAGCAGTGGTAATCTTCTTTTGCGGATGAATAAAATAGTTAAAATTAAAATCTCGCCAACTGATTTTGTGTAGCTAAACATTTTTATTAAATTTATTAAATAACATTTTCCCCGTTCTTTTTTTTAGAAGAGAGGCAAATATTCATTCAATTTACGGTATGAATACCATATAATTTGAATTGATAGATTTCTGGAATGAGTGATTAAAATTTTTTTTAATAAAATCAAAAATTTATATTTTTCATCGCTATTTTCACACAAAAATTGGCTAATTTATTTACACGTCTGAAGCAAATCATTCTTTAAAAATTTTAATGTCTCGGATGATATACGAATCGTAATTCTGCAACGTTTCGTTCACTAACTAGACCGCAAAAAAATCGCTTCAACATTAAATTTAAAAATATCTAAAGTAATTTTTAAAAAAATTGCTACAAAGAGCACACCATCATCACACATAGTTTCGTGCTTCAAAGTCTTTCTGTCTTTGCGCTATGCCACCCACGCTCACACACTTATTACACACAAAATCTTCCTTTCATTAATATAGATAACCAAGAGTAGCTTGGTTATTAACCAACTAAGTTGCTATTTATGTAAAACAAACTCTCAAAATTTACACCAAAACAGAGAGATCTGTAAAAATATTTCGTTTTAAATTCATCTAATTGTACAACATAAAGCTCATATTTATATCTTTGTTAATAAAGATCAAGCTTTGTTATTTTGCTTTAATAAAAATAATTCACAGCCCAAATATATAAAGGTTGCTATTATTTTACCACTTTTAAAGTGGCGAGTTACTAAGTTGTGTTTATGAATATGTTTTAAAAATACTAGTAATTCAACCTTAATTGGAGACTGAATAAATCATATATAATATACGTAGATGTCGTTTTATTCATAAGAAGAAAATAATTTAATCTAATTGCGTCATGTGAATCTTATTTCAACAAATTATGAGAATAAATTTCCTAGAAAGCCATTAAAAGATTTAAATTTCTTTTGAAACAGGATTTAAAGTGACGTTATCCAACTTTTAGGCTTCGTAAAATGCCTCTTTTACTGCAGATAACGCCAGACTGAGCGAAACTCTGTCAAGCAGATGAAAGGTATTTCAAAGGGGGTCGCGATGGATTAATTTAATGCCGAATCAGCAACATGTTGCTCTCTCGATATTAGCTACTTAGGCCATTAGAGTATGGCCCATTACATCCTTGCATTTTCAATCATTTGCGTCTTTCAAACTTCATGCTCCACAGAAATCTTTCCTGGCCATTATCCACACAGACAAGAAATCACTTTGAAAGGGTGGAACTTCATGTAATTAACCATCTAAAGCTCCACAGAATACACTCGATAACACTTTAAGAGCACCGCTTAAAAATCTTTATTAGGAATACTGTGTTAATGTTTTATTGCACTAAATTTAAAATAAGTATAGAATGATTACTTCTTAAGCAAGGGATATTTGATTATGTATTGTTATTTTAAAGACACACACACATACGTATATATATATATATATATATATATATATAATTATGAAAGAATAAACTATCTTGGGGGTTGTGTCCACATTTAAAAAACAAAACAATTATTTTAAACGTCACAAAAACAATTATTTTAAGTTTACTGTCGGTAAATAATGTCATAGAAAATTTACCTCAGTTAAATATGCATTTAGATATAGATTTAGATATAAACTTTTAGTTTCATTTCTCCCACAGTTTAGTCAGTAATTATTATTGAAGTACCCAAAGCGAATAATTCGTCCTTTTCAAATGCAAAAGTTTTTGCAAATATAGACACTATAAGCTTACCATTTTCTTATCGTTATAATGTGTCTCATAAATATGATTAAAAGTTAATGAACAAAAGAAAATTAATCAGCATCAAAATAGGAATGGCAATTTTTAAGGTATTTCTATATCGAATAAAGTTCAAAATTTTTCATGGAAAAAAATTAATACAAAAAATATACTGCCCCGAAAATATATGGACAGACAGAGTTTTGTCCATTTTATAGCTCATATTTTTAAGCCATTGCACATAATTTATTCGAAGTACTTGTGTCGCTTCCGGTGCGACGTTAATAAAAATAATCATAACAATCACTATCTCAATTTTTCTTTTTTGAAAATCCGATTAGACATGCTTTGAACTATGGTTTGCAGCAAATCAGTTTTAAGAAGAACCTATTCTTATTTATCTGCTACTTAAACTCTCCACGGGTAGAAAAGTAATATACATCTTGTGCTGGTGCTCCCTTCTCCCTTCAAAAGTTTTCCACCGGGTTAAGATCTGGGCTAATAGCTAGCCAATCCATTAGGGTAATTTGATTCTGTACAAACAGAGGTTTAGTTGATGTAGAGGTGAGGATTTAAGATGTGTCTTGTTGGAATACTTAGCTATACATTCTAGAGCTTTTCTAAATGGAAGCAAATTAGTCTTAATAAGCCCATCCTTCTAATCTTAGGAACATTGACTTCCTTGCAGGGAACATATATCAACTATGCTATTGAAATAGAAGTCCCCCCCCCCTTTCATAACAAAAACACTTCCTTGCTACCGGCTAAGAAAGAGAGAAGTTCGCGTCGGAGATAGTGCCAATAGTAGGCCCGGCCATCTGGACAACCCAAATCGAATTTCTTTTCGTTGCTGAAGAGAACAGTTACTTTTTTCATCTGTTCAATTTATGTGTAACTTAATCCACCTCTCTTAACAGTCTCACCTCTCTATGAAAAGCTTGGAACAATGATGTTCGCCACATACTACGATAAACATGAAATTTGCGTGCTTGTAAATGAGGGTGAACTGTAGATCTAGATACTGGAATGGCTAGGTTATTGACAATTGAAATTTGACGAAGAGACATTTTTTGACTGGAAGCAGCTCGCATAAGTTTTCTATTTTGCCGTTTTGATGTCTTATTTATTTTTCCTGTACACTTTCTTACTGTAGATGTGTTACGTTGCGACAAGATATATATATATATATATATAGCAGATCTGTTCTCTGCTTTGCGTATGCTTAAAAATTTCCAAAAACCTTCATTTCTTTACGTTTTAAACTTCAAACTTCATATTTTGACTTCATCAGCTTGTGAGTACTCAGAGTTGCGAGGTATATCGTAATAACACTTCACATTGAAAAAATGATTCGTTTTTCACATTCAACTACAATTAAGTCTCAAGAAATGCTTGAAACATGCTAATTTTCTGTTTTTAAGTTTTTAACTCCGATTTCTATAGTTTTCCATATATTTTGGGGGCAGCATATTTTTTATTATAATTCACGATTATTCTTACTGAATAATCATATAATACATAAGCCCTCTATTTTAACAGTTACCTAAAAAGACCATCAGTCTACACATTTATGAGAGGTGCTAAAAAATAAATATGTACGTAAGGTAAAAGCAGTAAGCTTTGAGCATATTCGTAAATTTTAAAAAATGAAGTTACGCAGATAATTTTTACTGTTACAGAAGTAGTTATCAAGAGTTATGTTTTGGTGTATGATTAACGCACATACACCAATAGGATTTTTATTCCATTCACATGAAAATTTAAGAAAAGTTAGTACTTCCCGATGGGGTGTAAAATTATTAACCTAATCACTGTTGAGCCCAGAAAGAATGAAACAATCTCTGATACTTACTCAGTTAAAATTCAAAATAGTATAGTGTTAGATCCTTT
The DNA here is from genome assembly GCA_019974015.1 of Nephila pilipes. Classification (NCBI taxonomy): domain Eukaryota; kingdom Metazoa; phylum Arthropoda; class Arachnida; order Araneae; family Nephilidae; genus Nephila; species Nephila pilipes. The sequence goes on from BMAW01112462.1 coordinate 301,489, forward strand.
ACCTCACACCTAATAGATGAAATATTTTGACTAAGTTTTCATTGAACTTAATTTCCATACTGAGTAAAATAATTTGTTATTGCTTTACTTTTGCATTTATAAATTCATGATGACATCATAAGACAAAATTACTTCCGCTTATATATATCCTGAACTGATAATCCAACAATTTCAGTCCTCGGGAGAGAAAAAGAACGTGTCTACATCGTAAAAAAGATAAATAATAACATCCTTCGAATAAGAAATCTATTCCTTCTATAGAGATGTTGAATTGAACACCCGTTTCCCGCAGAAATTCTCACCTAACCTCCAAGCTAATGCTCTTGTAGTACATCTCAATCAGGTGGAGGAGGCTTGGATCCTAAGAGCTACCAACCACCGGAGGCATAATCAACTTGCTTCAATGAAGATGAATGACTGCTCGAGGGTCGAATGGAATATTAAATTATCGGAGGAGGCACCTCAACATGACAGTAATTACAGCATCGGGTTATGAACAAAACGTGGCTCCCTTACAAATCATCGAGCCTAATCCTTTCTTTGAATTGCATAAGCCGCATTTTCACGTTCAGGAGTGTTGGAATGGATCAACCCCTTTTGCGAAATGCTGGCAATTACCGGATGTGATTAAAATTCACGCGCTTCATTTCGGAGGGAATTATGCAGGCAAAGTTTTTGGGAAGGAAAGAACGTAAAGAATGAGTCTCGACAATTTGAAAAAAATATTTTGGTTTCCTTCCTCGCTTATCTTCATTCAGTTTGATTTATTTTTTTATAGAACGTGTTTAAATTTCTTATTTTGAATTGAAAGTCACATTGAAATAATATTATTCTGAAGAAGCACGTTTATTGAAAGTTCTTTGAAAGTTTTAAATTTTCAGGACATTTTGTAGTAGTTAAATTATTTAGGCATTTTTATAACTTCCGGAACTTAAATTAAAATTTTTTTGAACTTTAATTAAACTCTAAACTAGCTATTTTTAAATTGCAGATCATTCACTGATTACTATTATATCTTCTTGACCTATTGCTTTGCAATTAATCTTTATTTTTAAAAGTAGCAAAATTACTATAGTTCGAGTATATTTTAAACAATTCTGCTGTTTTGCTTCTAAATTTTATTAAAAGTATTCAAATGAAAAAGTGAACATTCGATTTTGGAAAGTTACTGAACTCAACATGTAGATATTCGATAATGAAGCAGAATATCAAAGAATGGTTTTTAAAAAAATACAGAGCTCTACTTTCATATTTATCAAACGGATGTATAAAATGAGCAAGGGAAACGTCTAAACGACTACAAAAGTTTTAAACAGAACATTAGATCTAGTTAAATGATTCAAAACATTCTGAGCATGATGAAGGAAGAAAAAGTAATTGTTCATTATTTCTTTACCAATAGGATAAATTAAAATATAATTAACTACTTATAGTGCATAACGAAAAAGTAAAATCTGAATTTAAAATTAAATTTCAGTCATCTTCCATTCTTATCCGAATTTCTTTGATTAATAGATTTTCTTGAGCAACACGACCTTTCAAAAGTCAGGTGTCATCTTAAGCGCTAAATCACTTACGATTGTTCCAAAAAACAAACTTTTAGGAAACAAACAGGAATTATTTAAATGAGTTCATCGTTTTTGAATCATTTGCTCGGTAGGAACCCAATCGGAATGAAAATCACTTGAAGAATCGTCTTTGGGAGACCACAGTTGTTTCTGATTTATGATAATGGCTTTATGAATATGACTTTAATGATCATGCAAATGGAAATGATTGCGAAGAAAAGGATCACTAATGTTTACCCACCATTGAGGATTCTAGAATTAAGTATCCGAATGAAGCGACCCTCTGTTTAAGTTTTCGTTGGGATTAATGTAAAACAATTTCATTTCTTCTGCATACAATTGGTATTAATGTCATTTCAATCATTACGCGATTGCATAGTCGATTTCAATGACTCGGCCATTCATGAATGTAAAACTTTTTAGCCCTTGAACATAATGTAATTTGATGAGGTTTTACTTTTAACGTCTTGATTATTAAGTGGTATGCCGAGGATAATTTAAATACTTGTTAAAATCTAATAAGATTTTTATTAAAAATGACTTAAAGGTGTGTATCGTAACAATTTTCGATACATTTGTGATTGATAATGTATCATTTCCATGCATTTATTTTGATTCTTTTTAATGATATATTTGCTCTTAAATATAGTGAATACCCGTGATTGGTGATGGCTTGCTCTTAAATAATTTATAATTTTCTTTCATCATCAATTTCATACATAAACTCACAAACTATGTGGAAATGATTTGTTTCCCCTTTTCCCCCTTCTCACTTCTTTTTGAGAAATTTTAATTGATCTTAATATCATCTTGAAGAAGATCAGTAGGAATGTTTGTCCTTATAACATAACTGTTTAAAAGTAATATGAGTATTAAACATTTTAATGAATACCTGACTTAGAAAATCGATGACAAATTTGTAAACGAATGAGATAATGAGTTCTGATATGTTGCATCAGTACTCAAAATCCATTGAGTTTTGTTGTTGTTGTTGCTTGGAGTTAAAATGCTTTTTAAGTTATTATGAAATAATACAGATCGGAAATATCGTTATGTTAAAAATTATTTCTTACTCTTTGTTGCAAAAAACTAATTTGCAATTAACTTCATTTTTTCAGAATATATTTGTAGACTTACTAGACAATAAAAATGTATGGGGAGTTATTTATTTATAATTTTGGTTAATTAAATTTATAACATTGTTAAATTATCATATTAGTATGTTATTACACTGAATACTATTTATTCACTGATTTTTCGTTTGAATGACAAATAAACAGCTTTTCATAAAGTCATAATTAAAAAGTTTAAAAATATTCCTTTTTCAAAATATTTCTCTTTATTCTTTCATGAAGATAATTATCTTAAAGACAGATAGGCTAAATAAAAAAAAGTGTTCCTCGTTCATCTTCTTTGAGTTATACGGAAAGTAACATCAATTTCCAACATTGAAACTATTAGGCATTCATTACTGGAATTTTATGTAAAGCACTTTAAAAATTTTAAGTAGTTTCAAGGTATTTTTTTAATTCCGAGAGAAAATACAATTGGAGTAAAACTTCTAAGTCTTGAGAGTATATTCCACGGGTTTTTTTTTTTTTTGCAAGCAATTCTGAAATTTTCTTCCAAATGAATTTTGAATAGCTTTTGGACTCCGGCACCAACGGCAAATCGAAATTTAATTACTCTTTTGGTGGAAATATTTATTGAAGCTCAAGCATACTCTTTATATTACAATTTAGCAAGGTTGCTCGAAATAGGAACTCAAGTGTGTTTTGCAATAAATTTGCATCTTTTCACTTTATGATTTCATATGAAAACAAAATTTTAAAAAAAGATAAGAGGAAAATGTTTCACTTCTAGAAATTCCGTCTAGCAGAAAATTATGCTAAATATCATTTAAATATTAAACAAAGAAAATTTAAATAGCAATTAATAATTTTTAACTATATTTTTTTCTTATTTTTTGGAATAGATAATTTTATACTGGATTTTTAATACAATGAAAATTCGAAATCGATTGATTAAGGGATTTTTACGTCTCCCCATGAAGCAATACAAAATATATTGCTTGAAGGAGGATGGACCTCATAATTTTTAACCACAATCAAATGACGAGATCGACACTTGAATCTCTTTCGGCACCCTAATTTCCTCACAATTTCATTGTTATAACTGTGTACTCTGATATATGAAACGTGCATTAGCTCTTTACATGACAATCTTAGGATGGTTGTGACCCAACCCCTGTGCTTCTTTGGTTACAAGCCCATTACTCAAAAAAGCAGGCTGCAATTTCCCTTTGAAAAAAGACAACTTACGAAGAACTATTCCCAAAGAAAAAAAATACTTATTTCCGCTGATAGATGGTAAAAAATATAAAATTTTACTTTTATTACTTTATTAAAATAGTTGAAAATCTAGCATTCTGGTTCATAATTTTTTTCAAAATATTTAAGAAAATCAAAATGTCTATAGAAGAGAGGGAAAAAGTTTAAAAAGGTGAAAAAAAATTTGAATAACTTAATATGAAAGTTACTAAATGAAAGACAAATATTCTCTACTTAAGCTTATAATTACCTGAAAATTATATCTAGTAAAACATATTCACAAAAGTTTATGGTAAGCATATTCTCTCATATCTCAAAAACATTAAAGATGATTAATTATTAACAGTGTTTAGTCTGAAAGGGAGGGCATTTTCTAATGAAATCAGTTGAAAATTAAAATTACTTAAAATAGTTACATTATTCTTAATTCTTTTTTATGAGATCCCAATGCAAATGTAAAGTGGAGTTCTACATTTTTAAAATAGCATAAAAGTTATTGTACTGATAATAAAAAAAATTTCTTTTGAAATCAAAGAGGAAAACAGTAGGTGTTTTTGAATGAAAACTAATAGTTTTAAATGATTTTATGATTTCTCTTTCATTTACTTTATGGCTAGTTTTATTTAAGGAATCCTGTATTGCGTTTTGAGAGTATTTATTCAAATTAGAAGATACAATAATCTTTTTTTCTTCAAAAGCACGGTTTGAAATTAGTTTCCTGAAATACCACACACACACACACACACACACACACACACACACA
>BMAW01112462.1:306549-325417 GCA_019974015.1 Nephila pilipes
ATATCACATTATTGAAATCTTGATTTGAAATTCTTAGAAAACCTCACGAAAATTAATCACCAAAGTGTATAACAATGACTTTTTTGGTGAGGAAATAAGCATAGAAGTAACTGACTTCAAACTTCCTTAACACAGCGTTACACATAATAATGTTAAATTTACTTATTCATTCCACAGCACCACGGATTATTCAAATAGTTAGATTGAAGGAGTGTTTCCTTATTTACATTTTAACAACAAAAATTCAATACTGCCCATACGTCAAGGATCTTATTAGTTATTTATAGAGAACTAAGGATTTTTCAAGTATTACAGACTTTCTTTCTCTTCCCAAGATTTTATAGATAAGTTTTGTGAGATAATACGCAGAAAAAAAGTACTAATGAGCTCTTAATTTCTGTGAGGCTTCTGTATACTATTTTTCTTCTAATCTTTCATGTATACTATTTTTCCCGTACACTTTTGCGGATTGTTTCCATACTAGTGCAATAAACAAAAAGGTGAGGGTGTACATGAAGGCAAATAATGCTTGCGATAGAACTTAGAGCTGTAATTCAAGTTAAATGCATAGTGAAGAACAGGTATCCATGGATCGTCCAATGGGATAAGAAAGGCAAGATCTTCTCGTTCGTAATTTGTGAGTTATGCACTGAATTAGTAAATACTGAGGCAGAGATAGATTGAAAAAATTATAGTGGCTCCCAATAATGTTTTAACATATGCCTCATTTATACATATTAAGGGCTGTCATATGTCCCTTAAGATTTCAGGACTAGTGTTGATTTTCAAAACAATGAAATTGATTCAGAATAGAAATCTTCTATCGATATCTAATAATATTTATGTAGCAGTACTTTCATGCATTTAAAGAAAATTACAAAACATGTCCTATTTCATAACTGTAAAAGGATTATTGTAGATATCTTAATTTAGAACTTTTTTAAATATTAAGATTGAAATTTAACTTTCAGTCTGTGCTCTTTTGCAGACATTTTTTTACCCATTGGTACTTTACTCTTTGTTACCATAGTTTTCGAAACAATCTATTTGCTAAGTTAGTAGTTCAATAAAAGTATACGTTTCTAAGTTTGGATTATGACTCTTTACTTTCAAGTTAAATTAGTCTAACGAGCTCTTCATGTGTTTTCAAGTCCTGTATAAAAAATTTCTTTACACATAATAAATCCAACCTGTGTTCCATTCATTAAATTAAATTCACAGCTTGATCAGATATGATCTCAATGCCACAAAAATCAGTTAATCATATATATATATATATATATATATATATAACAAAGATTTTCCTAATTAACTACATCTTGCTTATGAAATGTGAAATTGCCTCGTTTTAACATAACTAAAGCTCTTCAAATACAGCTTTATTTGTAGTTTGCTTTTCATCTCTAGTCAGAACTCTACGGTTACCAAATAAAATTCGATCAGAGTTATTGATTAAAATCTTTTTTTTACTTCATAAGAAAAGTTAAATACGTCCAGTTCATAACCCTAACAAATGTTAACCATAGTACTCTAAATTATACACACACGGCGCTGCTTATAGATCCAAACTCCAAGCTCCGGGCAGTTATTTTTTCAAAGTTTTTCACTCTGTTTTGAGTTCGGGATCAATGATTAGTTGCTCTTGCTTCTGACTTTCCTCAACAAATCATCACACATTCCATTCAGCAGAACATTTGAAAATGGAGATCTAGTTCTGCAGTTCGACTAGTCGTATAAACGTCTAATGATGTTACTTTGAATGGTTGAATTTAGATGCAAATTTGAGAGAGAGAAACTCCGGGAAGGGTCATTTGGATTGTATTTTAATAGAAAAATGTTTTTTAATAAATTTTGATTAAAGTGTGAATTCAAAACGAAGAAAAGAGAAGCAGAGAAAAAGAGGATTGTAATATTAATTTTATGCTTAATTGTGCATAACTGCTAGAAATATCCGATAACAGCTTAAGAAGAAGGAAAAAATTTTCAGAAAAAAAAAATAGCCTGTATTTCGGAAACAAACATTTAGTAAAAATGGTTTGTGTAGTTCACAAAGTTTCAAAAAAAATCACTTGATTTCTTTGTTTCAATATCTGATTATAACAACATGTCTAAGTTAAAATTTTGTTAAAAGTATAGGCACATATATAAAATATTCTATCTTGTAGCATTTTCGTGCTTTAATATTGTTTATTTTTACACTATGATGATTATAACAATTTTGATATGTTAGAATTTTCATAATTTAAAGATAATTAGTGAAAAATTAAAAGAAAACTTTCTTCATTTTATGATAAAAATAAATAAATTTTTAACCATGAATTTAAATAAAATACTGTTTAATCTAACTAGCTTTGTGTATCATTTATTATTATATAATTTATTTATTTAATTTCCTAGTATTAAGCTCCGTTCCTTAGAGATTAGAAAAGAATTTAACTGATAAAAAAATTCCATTTAGTACATAACTGTAACTAAAATTATTTTTTCGTATTGTAATTAATTTTAATTGTTTAATTAATTTTAATGTTTTGATTTTTTTTATTCACGAGGATTGTGTTTTGATAGTTAAAATTAGTATTCTATGCATGTGTTATATGGAGTTAATTCCACCTATTACATACTACAATCACAAAGTTAAAATCCGTTTCAGGAGTCTGTTTGTTATATCTGAAAAACTTTATTTGATTATTTTATAATGTTCGGAGTTCATATCGAACCATAACTCTGTATCAAAATTGATTATACCGAACTCCATATTCTGCATATTCCACTGGAATCGTAACAAGACATTAAAAATATAACTTTAAAAATTAAAACTTTTCTTACAAGAAATGAACTTGCAGTTCAACCCTTTTCAGACATAACGGACTAGTGAACCTAGACCTTTAATCCCAATCAAAACTATGATAATTCGGTTGCAGAAAGAACAGGTCAGATAAATGAGTCGGTTTCATTTATACGTCCTCAAGTTTCATTTCCTGCTTCCTTGTAAAAATTTTCTTGAAAATTGCTTTCGGCTCAAATGCTTAGAAAGAAACTAATTTTCGAATGTTATAAAATAGTTAAGTTACTTTTAATAGTTGTTAATCAGGAGGTACTATTAAGTCTTCATTGTATATTATTAATAAATGCTATAGCAGAGAGAATAGATTTTAATATTGGAAGCGTTTATACTCACTTGTATACATTTATTTTTTATAATAATGCGGATTTAGGAAATTATGAATTTGAAAGACAAAAAAAACTTCAATGATTATCACAAATTCTAAATTTCGTTTCAACGTGATTTTTATTTTAAATTATTTATGAGTCTGATTTTAAGAAATTCGCTTGAATAGAGTTTTTACTGTTTCGCTTTGTTTAAATTGAAAATTTTTTCCTAATATATCAAAGACAGAAGTATAAAACTTCTAATATCGCACAGATTTCTCTATTATTTCTTCCATTCGGTATTTTTGGGTGAATTTACTAAGTAATAGAATAAAAAAAAAAAAAAAAAAAAAAAAGATAATGTAGCTAAGAAATTTACACGTATAATATAAGCCAGGAGCTAAAATTTAATATAGAAATAACATCAGGTAATATCATAGAGGTTCATTCTATTTTTTCAATACCGTAAATAAAAAAAAATGTATTTTTTTGATGAGCGGCTACAATATGCCTGACTCTATTCAGGAAGTTTTTGATTCAAATGTAACACAAAACAAAATATTATGAAATTTCTCTTTATGAAATAAAGAATTGTAAATCCGGTTATCTAAAATCAACTTTATTGATGTGACCTCTTTACACTTTAATTAGTCAACAAATTTCACAAACGGTAGAGTCAAAGAGAACCTGTGATTATATTTTCATCCTTTATTTTTGTATGAAATGTTTTCAAATACATTTATTTCGTGCAAACTTATGGTCAGTTCATGTACATCACTTAATTTATTATATTTATAGCCACTATACTACAGCTGCAATATTTTTTTGTTTTGAAGATAAATTTTATTTTTAAGTGGAAAATTATTCAGGCTTGAAAATAAAATTACTTCTCCGACTCTATCCTTTGAGGAATATTAGATTTACTATACAAACCTTCAGTTTAGTTAAAAAAAAATACGCAATAACGAAATAAACCTTGTAGGATAGAGATAATCCTTTTAATCCAAAAAAAAAATGTAGTTCTTGATCTTAAATTAAATCAAATAAATGTTAGCAATTTTTGTTATTCCTGCAACAATAATTCTCCTAAAAATACTGCTGGCAGCACATCCTACGATTAGGATATAAGCATACATTTTCCAATAGATTACTCATTTCAAATTCGTGTCTCTCCCTAGCCGTGAATTTGATTCAGATAGTTTTGGAAAAAACTTGAACTCAAACTAGATAACGAAAGTCGAAAGGAAAGAGTTTGGGAATCCCTTCCTCCTTATAAGGAATCTGAACTTTTTTTTTAATAAATGGGGAATAAGATAGTATTTTTGTGATTCTTAATGTTTTTATACATTTGAGGTATATTATTGTATTATAAAGAGATTTGAAAAAAATTGACACTATGAAATACTTAAATATAATATATATTTTTCTAATTAATATCGAAAAGGAAATAGATTTTAAAAAGTAGATCTCAATAACTTCTGCATAAATATATTTAAAGATAATTTGAAGATCAATAAATATATATAAAAGTCATTTTAGTATTATCATATGGCGTGAGCAGTTAAAATCAATAAATTTTATCCTGTAAATAAAAAAAAATTATCTAGTGAATTAAAGGTAATGTAAAACAATTTTGCACTTGAGGAAGGATCCAAGACTGTGCTAAACTCTGATGGAATTGTGACTGTTATATAAAGAAACCTGTACTTATTTATAAGTACAGATATTCAATCCCTAAATTTGTCTATTATCAAAATTATAGCATGATTGAGTTAACGGGTTTATTCTGGACTATAGTCTTTGTTGCTCCATATCCATCACAACTAAAAAATTCAGCTAGATTGCTCAATAATATGAATAAGTATGTATTTCCGGTTAGAGTATGAAGTTAAGAAAAAAGTTTTAAAAAAACCTTTTATAGATAAAGAAAATAATTTAAATTTTGTGAACTAATACTATCAATTTTAAATAATAAATATATAAGTTATTCAGCATAATTAGCAATATTTAAAAATTTTCATTGCTTTTCTATTCTTTTGATTAATAAATGCAGATAAATTTTCATACATTTTTTATACTTGTGTTTAATGTGATTATAAGAAAAACGCCGGCTTTATAAAATCACTAATCCTTAGTTGTAGGACTTTTAGGGTCAATAAATGATTGGGATTGACTTTCATTAATCAAGAAGTTAAGAAACCTCGAAGACCCAAGTGAAAAAATAAGTACTAGAGTCTTAATGGCTTATCCGCTTACAAACCAGTATTCAGTATTAGCTTATAAACCACAGTTTAAGTGAGTTAAATATTTATTCTCACACAGAATGGAAGAATAACTCTTAGCTTAATTGGATTCAGGCAGAAAGATTAAAGTATCACAATCAACTTTGCATGCGTTTAATCAAGAAAATTTGAATAGTAGTGTCCAGTATTCTCTCCTTTTATCATCTGAAGTACCTTATGTAACAGAAGATTTGTATCTCTTTTTCTTAGTTCAGTGGTCTTCAAATTGTTTCTCACTTATCCCTCAGAGTAAGCGAATGTACCTAGTGTCTATGAAAAAACTGGTAAAAATATGCCACCTTTACAAAATCTATTTTAAAAGATAGTCTCAGAAATTGACTTCACGTTAGTTAATATATTTATTGTTAGATATAATTCTCCAGTATATTAAAATACCCTTGAGACGAAAAAGAATGTTTTCTTAAAATAATTATTTAAAGATATTTTATTTTTGGAAGTATGGTAGACGTGTGACCATTACCGAGGGGTATAAAATATCTAAGGCAACAATCGTGAGGGGAATTGTGAAAAATGCTTATAAACCACTTTATTGTTGATTAGAAACGGGCTTGAATTTGTAGGGGTGAAAACCAGTTAAAGATATATGATCTTGAAACAAGTTAAAATCTTTAGAAGGAAACGTGGTCTAAATGACCATGAGATATATGTTAAGGAATCTAGAATGAAATTGGACTTACTAGGATTGTGTAGGTCTCTTGGAGGAGTCATCTTTTCCCTGCTGTCAAGTGCAAGGATAGCATTCACTCCGAACTTCAAGTCAGATCTTTTAGTGACATCGTCCGTGCCAGATGTCTTGAGAAAGGTGGGGGAAAGGGGCACTGGCCTGGCCAATGTCCGGTTTCTCAAAAGGTTGTCGACGTAGAAATCCTTGCTACCCTTGCCCGCAGGGCTGGCCATTCCGCCCGGAAGGAAAGGTGAACTCTGCATCGTTCCTGCCACCATCGGCCAATGAGTCGAGCCGGACACTCGTCCGCAGAAGGAGATCGCGATATTTAAAGCGGCCGATTCCGCGGTGAATTACACAAGTCATAGATTGGGTGTTTCGTAAGTATGCGCGCCCGGTAATAGGAGCCGAAACCCAATGGAACGCGTGCTTTTCTCCATCGGTTCTTTCACTCAGAGTCGACGGAAGTGTGCCTCTGATTGGTCGGAGGAGGACGAATCCGCTTGCTCTCCATCTTCCGTACAGGAGAAAGGGTGGAGGAGGATGCGCGGTCGAATGAATGAATAAATCATACCCGGGGCATTCGCAAATCCGGCCACCGTAGATAAAAAAAAAGAAGGAAAATCTCTCTTCGCGGGAATTTATTCGGTAGAATATTTTCACAAGAATCGGTGAGAGAAAATAAATCTCCGTGCGTCGATCGACGTCAAATGGAGGTTTCTTTTCCACGCAATAAAAGAGAGATTGTCGAGGTTTGTTTGTTTTGAGAGAGGTCTTCATCTCCAGTGCGAGAAAAGTATCTTTGAGGGATAAAGGATTATAAAACTTGCTTTTCAAAAAAGTTCTGACTGATAACATTTCTTAAACGGTTCTCCTTAAGCTTTGAAGACTTAATTAATTAGAGCTTTTTTTATTTAATTGAAATTTTTCAGATAATTGAGGCATTCGCACAAATTTTTATTGCAACACAGAACAAAATAATATCATATTTATGTTTTATAAAAATGTATTGATAGAATTTAGCTAAGCATCTGAAGGAATGATAGAAAACAACTATATAATCTAAACAGTGCTGAATTTACATTCATTATATAATAAGCATAACAACAATAAAATGAAAATAAGATACGGCTTCATAATTTGGGATCAGTAGTCAACTAACAATCAAGTGAACCAGTTATAGAAATGTCACTAAAAGGTGAGATGGTCTTTTATGCAAATCACCATGAGTGATGCAAAAGACATAATTAACAAAAAAAATGTCTCAATTTTTGATATATTAATACATAAGTGATACGAGATATTCTTCTGATCTGGTTTAATATTAGCGTGAATGCTTGGGGGTGCAATTTCGTTTAGGAAGGATATACATATTTATGTAAGATAATTTTAATTTCATATAATAGTTTAACCAAAATTTCATGAAATTATAATTAAAATCTTACCGATTATGTAGATTCTATAAAAGAAAGATATTTTACAATGAGCCTGTTATATAAAATTGATGCTGATTACAACGAAAGACTTAGTATTCATCGAATTTGTTAGAATTTTGGATATTTGAAAAGTCTAAGCTTTCCTGTGTTTTTGAATTATCCTCCATCCTAGAAGACATATCAATAAATATTCTCTAATTCTACTGTATTGTTAGGAATTATTTTCACTTTTGTCCATATTTCTCCTCTTTTCATTTTTCAAAATTACTGTTATTATCGTATTCTAATTATTGTGATTATCACGTTTCTTATCTTATCGTATTACTGTTATTATCATGCCCTTATTCCTTTATCATGTTCTTTTCTCTTCTTATTTTCAATAAATTAAATAGTTTTACTGTATGTGTTAAATTTATCTGTTCGTCTCATTTTTAACTTGATTTTTTCCCAGTTTCAAAAATTTTTTCTCTATTAACTTCACTTTACCAGTTTTTCATATAGTTTCTAAGATTTATTTTCTCTTCTCGCCCTTTTCACTTATTTATGCCAGCTTTTATTCGGTTATTAATTGTTCTTATTTCTGTGTCATTGTGTTATTTATTTTTTACTAGTTTTAGTACTTTGAAAAAAAAAAAACACGTCATATTCATATATATATATATTTAATACACTGGAAATTTTTTAAAGAAATTTCCTTTCAAGCTATAGTTTAAAAAAGCCCCCAATAATATTTTTATCTGAAAAACAGTAGAACATTTGAAATTGAAGCTCTTATAGTAAGAGTAAACATAATCATCCGTGTCTACTTCCTTTTTTTTAATCCTCAACTGTGTAATACCGCTATATTATTCTCTTCTACCACTTTTCATTCTCAATCTTATTTAAAACAGTTATAAAATAATAGTTCAATGAATAGAAAATCACATAGTGATTATAACTAAGTTATTTTATTTAGATCTATGAATAATTAAAATGTAATTCCTAAATCCCTAATCTACTCTACCTGTTGATATACCTTAAACGCGACAGAATCTAAGATTTAATATAACTAATTACTTATCTGATCGGTACCAATTGGGTTCGAGTCTTTTGTAGAGCATAACACGAGAGTTCAAATTCTTAACCCTTTGTTGATCTTTTCTATGTTTACTTCTAAAGCTCCCTACTCAGCGCAGGCAGAATACAGATATCTCACATTGGTAACTTCAGCTCACTATCTCTATCACCAATCAACTAATTAAAGTACCAACTATCGTAAAAAACGCTTCACTGCTTACGTATGCATCTCCTCAATTATATTCACTAAACTTCAAAAACTCTAATCTAATCTACATAGGTCACGTTTCTTTTATTGGGGAAGATTTTCTACCCAACAAAATTCGTTTTAAGTCTACGAAGTGTTAGTTGAAGAGGAACGCGCGTAAATATTTCTACACTTATGATCCCCCATCATAACTGTAGAAATACTGATGCAGACAGTTAGCCCTGTATGCGATTAAATGGCAAAATTTTGTAACATTTTCACTTTTCAAACAATTATGTTGAAGAATGTCTCAAAAAGAAAAGTATTAATTAAAAAAATATAAATATAATATTTTGACAAAATTATAAATGATACTTACCATTACTAACTGCATGGTCTGGGTTAATTCGTAGTCTTTCTGTAAACAAAATATTTGCAAGTCATATAATTTTTATTGATTTATTTTTTACCGAAAAACTTTAATGGATTTTTTTAGAGTCGGGGAAAATGACTTAACACTTCTATAAACATACTTTTTATTTATATATTCTCTACATTCCTTTTCAGATTCTAGTTAAGTTAGCTGGTTCAGTCTAATTCTTCATTATGAGATAGCAGATGAATATAATAAAATTTATGTTTGAAATGAAAACAAATGGGTATTTAAAATTATCAAGGGTTGTTTAGAGGAAAAATCTCAAAACCGGTCTCAAAGAAGAGAATATAAATATTTATAAAAGAGAATATCCTAAGAACTTATTATTACTTGAATAAAAATTACCTACTTTGATGACTTTGTAATTATTTTATTATTTAAATCTTTTAAAAGAAATTTAAAAAATATTATACTTTTAGAAAGGAGTGATCAGCAGAAAAGATCTATGCAGTTACTAATGAAATATTTTTAGACGAAATGAAACTTGTGTATAGCTTTTTGTTTGCTTCTAAAATCATAATATTTAAATCGTGCGTACGTAAAAAATTTGGAAGTTGTGTTAAACATTTCACATTAAAAAGTATTAAAAATATTGGTAAATTTGAATTATTTTAACATTTTATTATTAAATTCTTTTTTTATTTCTCACGTTATCATATTCTTTGATATAATAAAGATGATAAAATGTTATTTTTCTATTTTATATCTTTTTTTCCGGTGCTACCATTTGCATAGTCAAAATTAATTCAGCTGAATACATATACAAAATTTTAGTTTCTTATGAAATATATAATATTAAGTAATAATACATCAATTTTTTTCACCACCAGTAATCCTTCGTCTACTTCCCTCATGCATTCAACATAGCACATTTTTTCCTTAATATTTTAATACTGACAATGATGGACATCACTTTTATAAGAGAAGAAATTCATAATAAATGCCGTTTTCTTTAATTTTATTTGAATAATCTTTCGCAAAACTTAAAATACTGTTTAAAAAAATCTCCATGATATTGTAAGCACAGCATATTGAATTAAAATACACAGCACAGTTAATAAACTCGAAATAAAGTATTGCTAATAAGCATTATGTATTAAATTATTCATTTGCTTCTATAATTCAAATTATAACTTATTAATTAAGAAAGAGAGGTATTAGTAAAATATGAATTATTTTCAACTATTGATTAATTTTCAGATAGCTTTGATAAATTCCCTATAAAATTAATCTTAAATAATTCTAAATACTCACATATATTTAAGCAAGCCCATCTTAATTATTTTTTCAAGGGAACTATGTTTTATTATTCTTAAAACTTTTAATTACTTTATCTTTGTATTATTTATCAAAATAATGAAATAGAAATAATATAGGATTGGATTGTAGTAATATACACCTCTGCAGCATGAATTACAAATTAAGTTATAACAGTTTATCTAACTTTCTGTATTTATAAATATTTTAATGTGTGCAGCAAAAAAAAAAAAAAAAAAAAAAAAAAAATTTATAAAAAAATTTTTTTTTTTAAAAAAAAAAATTTTTATTTAAAAAATTATTAATTTTTTTTTTTAAAACTGTTCAGTGACAGATTCTAGTAATCTTCTTGTATCCATGATCATTAAATAGCTTGATAACAAGTGTTAACTCATATTATGAAATTCCATTGACTCACAAATATTTTATAGTCCCAAAGAGATTACATGTAAAGCCTTACAGTTCTAACTACTGTAAAATGGTTTTAAAGTGCTGCATAATCAATAAAATAAGTCATCCTTTTATCTAGATATATTATCTACTACTTTTTTTCCAATGCAGATTTAAAACATAAACATTTATTTTTGAACATTAGGTGTGTGACGTTTTCCTTAAGAATATACATGCTATTGTTTTAAAATAATTTTTAAAAGGATAATATTTCGGTTTCAATTCACATGCTTTAAAAATTGTTGGGTTTGATTTTCTTCTTGGAAACTTTTTTTAGGATTCAGTCACTAAATACAATTTCAATTAAACTTTGAATTTCTTAAAAAACAAATTCACCAGTATTTTTCATCTATACGTGATTAATGAAAACAAAATTGTAATGGTATTTATTTTTAATAGAAAACTTTTGTGTGCTTTCAAAGACGTATTATTAAACAAAACATTTTAATATAATTTGGAATGTGGTATATCAAAAATGTCTTCATAATATTTAACTATCGCTTGTAAAGTCTGTTGAAAATAAATGAACATAAAAGGTTAAAAATAGAAAAATTGGGCTTTTTAAAAGTTAACTTTCAATTTATCATAAAAGTACAGTTTAAAATAAAGGGTAATTTTTTTGAAAATACACTGATGATAAAAGAATAAATGAATACTTTACCGAAATAAATAAATAAATATGTTTTAATAAAGTGTGTCTACCCCGATACATTGTAGGTATCGACTTACATACTTTCAATTAAATTGTCAGACATTGTAATGGGAACAACACTTTTATACGGAGCAACTGCTTGGGCTGAGTTCATTTGACAACCTCAGAAGACTTGAAGTAGTCATCCTATACTGCCAGGTAGACTGATACTCTATCAGACCAAGGCGAAAACTACAATACCATGACTATACTTGAGCCTCAAGACGTTTA
Source organism: Nephila pilipes (assembly GCA_019974015.1). Classification (NCBI taxonomy): domain Eukaryota; kingdom Metazoa; phylum Arthropoda; class Arachnida; order Araneae; family Nephilidae; genus Nephila; species Nephila pilipes. Next base: position 318,411 of record BMAW01112462.1, read on the forward strand.
TCAACAAACCCACTAGGTGAGATTCAGGTATAATCATTGGGATGAGCTCATAACCTATCACACAAATATAGAACAGGATCTTGTTCCGATATTTTACAACAGTCAAGTTCCTATGGAGACCATGACGTGTGACCATCAGACACGCTCTCACTCAAACCATGATTACATCTTCCATAATTGCGTCTTTCAACAATGTTGGTGGTAATATCTGGCGCCTTGTTCTCTCTGATCAACCTACAGTCAGGTCACACACACCGACAAATACCGCAATTCGTTTGCGAAGAGAGTACCTGAAGTCTGGTGTAGTTCTTGGTAACGACCATTTATGCAGTTGATAAAGGAGGGAATGCCCACTAACAGATCATCTTGCATAGAGATCACAAGGACAAGGATCTGCTCACCGCATAAGTTTAAAAGTTGCCACGGGGGGTTTATTACACACACACACACGCACATATATATATATATATATATATATATATATATATCAACACACACATATATGCATGTATATATATATATATGTATGTATATGTATACATATGTAATAACAATATTATGTAATGATGATGTTAATATATATATGTATATATGCATATATATATGTGGTAATATATAATATTATATCTTTCTTTATGTATATGTATTATTGTATACATATGTCATAATAATATGTATATGTATATATGTATGTGTAATAATAATATTGATGGCTATGCATATCCCATATAATACATAATATGTATGTATGCTCTTTCATATAATATTATATATAATGGTAATGAAATCATATCAGCCAGCCAATACTTAATAATAATAATAAATATATATACATATACACTTATATATATATATATATATATATATATATATATATATCTCTCTTTCTCTATATATATATATACATATACATGCTCTATATATATATATATATATATATATATATATATATGGATCAATAAGTTCCAGAGACTAACTTGAGATGGCGCTCGCTAGTAAACCAGTAACCAGGTCTTTCTAAGAGTACTAACCTTTGCTTGTGTGGAAATTTTTAGATCCGATCGGACCAGAAACAATGAGTTATCGAGGTTGGAGTAAAGTCGTTTTGTAGTTTGTTAAAAATGGAAAAACCAGCTTTGTGTTCCTGATAAAACATTGTTTTTTTTAATGGGTAAAAACACCGTGCAAGCGAAACAAGTAAGTTAAGAAAAAAAGTATTTACCCGGACTCTGCATCAAAGCAACGATTTGTCGGTGGTTTGCCGAGTTTAAACATTGGTCGTACCGACACAAATGACACTTGGAACGCTCAGGTAGACCATATTACACCGGAAAATGTAGGTGGGGTATTAAAAGTATGAAGATCGTAAAGTGAAGCTCCGTGAGATTGCTGAGATGACACAGATATCATGGAAGTGTATTTACTATCCCTTCTGTAGAAAAGGTGAGCATGAAAAGGTTTTCCAAGTGGGTGCCGCGATTGCTTTCGATGGAACAATAACGAGTCGATGATTCAAGAAAGCTGTTTTATCGCTATTTACTCGCAACAAAAGATTTCTTGCGTCTTTACGTGACCATGGACGGAAGCAATGGATACATCCACTCCCAGAGTCGAAGCAGCGGTCATCTGAGTGGCGCACAGATGCTTGAAAGCCGTCCAGAAGCGTCGAAAACGCAGCAGTCAGCTAGCAAAGGCAGCGTCAGTTTTTTGGGATACGCATGGCATTTTCATTTACGACTACCTCGAAAAGGTAAATCGATCAACAGTGATTATTATATTGACTTGGTGCGTTTGAAGGAGAAATTGCAAAAAAACGACCGCACATGCAGAGAAGAGTCTCGGGACTTATTATTCATATATTTATATACATATATATATATATATATATATATACTCTTTCTCTTTCACTACTATATATATATATATATATATATATATATATACTCTCTCTCTATAGTTATTCTTTGTCACGAGTTTTCACCTTGACAGGTTCTTTCAGAATTGATTGATTCGTCGTTAATTTCATTATTTCCTGTCAATTGACTGCTACTATAATCATTACCTTCTTTCGGTGTAGTAGTTCCTAATTTCAACCAGAGATCCATAATCTATGTTTGGAATAAAAATTATAGTTTATAAAAATAATCACACAGACATATCCTATAAGAAAATTACACAAAACTAAAAATACACGAACTGGCTGGAAGCCACGAACTGTAAAAGCAGTTAGCTGTCTCTGTAGCCGTGGTATATTCCCTGTGTGTCACACCAGGACCATCTCACGCCTCACAAAGCTGTCTTAAATCGACTCATGAACTATTAGAGATTAGGCGCTTGTTAACGATTTAGTGCATATCCCCACTGAACTCCGGTGCAACGCGTACTACTTTGGGTACCACATATATATATATATATGTATATACATATATAATATTGATGTGTGTTATTGTGTGCGTGCATTATTGTTGTGTGAATGCGCATCCCCATTAATTCGAAAATAGTGTCTGGAAATTAACACTACTTGTCCGGAGATTCAAAGATAATTCTAAAAAATAAATTATCTTTTGAATATTCTGTGCCAGTTTTGAATGTTTGTTATTTTTCCAGAAAATAATTGAACACGTCTTACAAAACACTTGTATCTTAATAATCTTATGCATCCTTTCATAATAATTTATAAGTTATTTATACAATGTAATTTATTTATAATTACGTTTTGAAAAAAAAGTTAAAATATTTAATTTCGCAATATGATATTCATTTTTAATATTTTAAAAACGAAACTCAGTCCATTTTATTTGGTTTATGTAATGGTGTTATTTGAAACTAAATCACTAACGATCATAATATTAATTAATTAATAATCTGATATGCATATTGTTGTATTGTACATTATAATTATACTAATATTATAAATTAAAATGAGAAAACCAGAAAGGATAACTTTTGTCCCCCCTCCTCCCCACTAAGCTGATAAACATATTTTTAAGATGGTATAATCATCTTCCTGAAGGAGAATTTTCGTGAAAAAAATGGCTCTCTGTTTAACAACTTATATATTCTTAAAAGGAAACAGCATCTTTAATATAAAGTTATTGGAAAAGTGTTCAGTAATTTTATAAGAAAAATTAATGCAAGGCTTGACTCGGTATTTAAATTGATAGACATATTTTTAACATTTTACCAAGGTATATTTTAATGCATTTTCACCCGAAAATAGGCCTAAGATTCAAAGTGGGCGTTTTATTGCATTATTTAATTAATTGTCTTTTTATTTAATGTGGTAAGGCAACTGTAAAATAAAGAGAGGGAATTAACTGCTATTAATGTAACTGCGATTTTTTTTTTTTTTTTTTTTTTTTTCTTTTCGTAATGCAAGTTTCTAAAACATGAATGATTTTTTTTCGTTCAGGCTAAAAATTTACTTATAAATGTTATTCAATCCTATTGCATTCAGAAATAAATTCTTGATTACACACACACACACACTTGTGTGCATAATCTAATACCTGACTCCTCCGTCATTTTAAATGTTACTTTTTTATCACAAATCTAAATTTCATTTTGACACAGATAAAAAAAAAAAATTAAAATAAGGCCAACAACTGAAGAATCTAGTGAATTATGTTTCAAAATGTGTTTACTTATTCTAATAAGTTGAATTCTTCACCACAGTTCAAAATCCCTTGCCGCAGTACTATGCTTCTATAATATATCAAGAACATTAGCACTTGATACAGTACAGGTAAAATCCATAAGGTTGAGTTCGACCAAACAGCATCGGGTCCCTAGCCTTCACAAATCCGTAGATATGCAGAAACTCCCACTTCACACTACCTATGTTCCTATTAGCAACCTTTTCTGTCCTCAAGTTTCAATTATTTGTCTTTTACTTATAAGATTTGATTGTATTTATTCACAACACTTCTAAACTTTACTAAGTTACGTAATACGTTTCGATTTGGAAAGAGTTGGAAACTTAAACATAGAGACATACAGAAACCCAGATGAATTGAATTTCCCATATGATACACATTGAAATTAAATTCATATTTATATTCTTTATAAATCATTCAGATTATGGTACATTCATTGGGTAAAACAATACCCCTACCGAGATAATTCATAAGCTAAAGCATTCCAGGCTATGGTTTCTGCAAACTACATGTATAGTTAGATATAGAAAGTATATACAGTTTTTTAGGTTTTTTTTTTTAAAAAAATTTCATTTATTATTATCATTATTATTTTATTCAATTGAACACGATTTTCAAAGGCTTTCATTGTAATTTTTCCCCCCCTCTAAGTGCCATATAAGGGGACTCTTATAAAATTTACACCAACTAAAACTCTACAAATGTTGTTTTAGTAGAGATCACTTTTAATTGAATTTCTGTATTAGAGAGAAAGGTGAAAGTATTGAAGACAATTTAAAAATTATTCTCTCAGTTAACCTACACATTATGATCATTAGCAACTCATATGGCGAGTCAAAATAAATGTAGTTTGTGGTGTTTTCTACTAAGGGTCAGTAGAACTTCAACCGGAACTTCTGCGCAAGAAAAGTTTTTTTTTTGCTTGATCTTTCCAGTGTTATAGTAAGTTATCCTCTACCTTTTAATTGCGTGTATTACATATTTACTAATATCCTTATTAAACAGCACAAATAAAAACATGCCATTTTAATTTAAAACATTTTATGTAAATTATTTGTCTTGTGGAAATAAATAACAGTAATCATTGAATAAATATATTGATAAAGTCTTGTATTAAATGCTTATTTATTATATAAAAATATTTTAGACAATTAACGCGACCATTATATATATATAAAACAAACATATTTGAATACATCATCATTTTATAGTACGTCATTCGATATAGTTGCTATAATATAAAGCACTCACTATTACGTTGGATATTTCATTTAGATCATAGCATAAAATGATTTGTGTATAGCCTTCCTCTCTAACCGGAACTCAGAGGTTCACTAAATCAGATGACTCCCGCCGCGTTTATCTCACCTGAGATGGTTCGCATTCTAATTGTTAGGGCTGCTTTGGTCTATCACAATCAGCCATTCGAATGACTCGGAGGTGTATGACCGATGAGAGATTCTTTTGTAAGATGGGGCTGTATTTGTGATGCAGATCTAGCCCTTCGTTGCTGGTAGGAGACGCCGGCAGCTGGTGCTGACAGGGGTCTCCCCCTGAATAGAGTGCGGTCCCTGCCACGACCAAACCGGCTGCCACCGCTTGTAATAACGGTGAATAATAACGCTCTAGCTCGGCATTAATCTATGCTGTCTTTTAATGACCCTCACTGTTTCTGCGGCATAAGAGTTTTAGTCCGGCTTAGAAGCCAAGAAGACTGCTGCCACTCCCATCTCTCTTCTAGATGAGAGAACAACCCTCTTATTTCAGATTAAAATCAAGATTGGTTTTATTATTCGAACTCCAGAAACGACGCGTTTTGAGCGCATTTCTTCATAGGCACTTTGAACCTTGTTGGATCTCCACGTTTTTAAGCTTAGTAGCTGAACGCTTAAGTATTTATCTTTATTTGTACTTTGCGTCACGTTGAGCCGCATGGAGCTCGTTTGTTCAGCGCAAAGTCTTGACGAAAACGTTTTTATTATATCTTATTAAAGGTTACGATAGATATTCTAATGTTGCATTTTTTTTTTTCTTGTTATTTGAATCAAAATAGACTTTTATATATTTTTCCAAAAATTAATAGGTTACGTATGCCCGTAAAGTTGAATATAGAAGTTTTCACTTTTGAATAATATAAACAATGTAATCAATATTTTATATTTAAACCTTAAGTAAAATCTTTTATAAATAGCAATAAAAAAAAGATTGACTCGGAAGACAGATAAAAAATATAAGGCTTTTCATTTATCATAAATATTCATAAAGGGAATTATCAATATTTTCATCAACACTTGTATGTCAAAATGACTCATATTTTGAACAAATCAGATGAAACAACTCGTTAAATGCAATCAAATTATATTTTAAACTAATCATTAACTAATACGGTTTGTTTTATTTACTTAAAGAGATGATGGCTAGAACTAGTATTTTATGAAATAAGATTTTACTTTTCGGAAATTAAAAATGATGTCTAAAAATATTATTTTATAAAATAGATTGTTACTTTTCAGAAACAGATTTTGTATCATGGAAAAACACATAAATAAAAAAAAATTCCATTAAAAACTGCACATCTTAAATTATAAAAGTAAATTCGTGTATTAATATAAAATATATCAGGGCTTTTTCCTTCAGTTAAAAGGTAATAAAGAAAAATATTAAAATTTTTCCAGTTGATGTTTTTAATTTTTTTGAAACATCAAAGATTTCTATTACGCAGTGTACAGTTACTAGAACATCTAATTAACCTCACTCAAGTTTCTGAAATTATTGATTACTTATTTTCAACTACTTCGATAGGACTATGCTTGATTTTCTTATACATCGAATATTGGATTGCTTCAAAGATTTTACTTTCGCAACTCATTGATTGCTAGAACTCACTGTTTTCTTGTTTAATTTTCAAACTTTAATTATTTTATTTTACTTATATTGACTTTCCGAGTGGAAAAAATCATGATTTATAAAAATTTGTTGGAAAAAATGTAGAATATTTTTCTCCTTGCGACATTCAAATTACATTAAGAAAGGATGTATAAGAATATTAATATGTGTATAAATATTTTATCTACTTCTATTTAACAGTGGAACAAAACTATGGTTTATAAGTTCTTTTCATTTTATGGATTAGCTTTAAAAGATGAAATTTCAATATGTTCTCGAAACAAAAGAGAAACTCATAAGAGCTTTACATTTTTTACAAAAATAATAAAGGTGCTTTTTTGTCCTGTTCAGGATCAATTTGAATAGTCCTTGAAAATAGGAAATGATTATGAGTTTAAAACCAAATGAAGAACATTTAAAATAAAAATTCTCAGTTAAGAACAGAAAATCTATGAATAAACTTTT
>BMAW01112462.1:325442-357212 GCA_019974015.1 Nephila pilipes
CTGTTATTGAAAATATTTATAAATACAGAAAGTTAGATAAACTGTTATAACTTAATTTGTAATTCATGCATGCAAGGTGTATATTACTGCCAATCCAACTTATATTATTTCTATTTCATTATTTTAATAAATAAAAGATAGTAATTAAAAGTTTAAGGAGAATAATAAAACATAGTTCCCTGAAAAAATAATTAAGATGGGCTTGCTTAATATATGTGAGTATTTAGAAAGTTATTAAGATTAATTTTATGGATTTATCAAAGCTATCTGAAAATTAATCAATAGTTGAAAATAATTCATATTTTACCTAATATTCTCTTCTTAATTAATAGTTATAATTTGAATTATGAAGCAAATGAATAATTTATTACATAATGCTTATTAGCAATACGTAACTGAACGAAGTACAATTTCTTAATATAAAAACCCCCCCCACAATTATAAAAAAATAATTTATAACTTTTTTTAAATTTTTTTTTTTTTAAAAATTTTTTTTTTTTTCCAAAAAAAAAAAAAAAAAAAAAAAAAAAAAGTTTATTCATAGATTTTCTGTTCTTAACTGAGATATTTTTATTTTAAATATTCTTCATTTGGTTTTTGAAATCCATAACATTTTATTTTCAAGGCTATTCAAATTTCTGACCACAGGTACAAAAAGCACCTTAATTATTTTTGTAAAATGTCAAAGCTCTTATGATTTCTCTTTTGCTTTGAGAATATACAGAATTTCATCTTTTTAAGCTTAATCATAAAATGAAAGAACATAAACTAAGTTTTGTTCACTTAAAATAGAAGTAGATAAAATATTTATACACATATTCTGTTTATTCTTATACATCCTTTTCTTACTGTAATTTGAATGTCAGCTTAAGGAGAAAAATATTCTACATTTTTCAACAAATTTTTTTAAAATCATAAATTTTTTCCTCGGAAAAGTCAATAAGTAAATAAAATAATTAAAGTTTGAAAATTAAACAAGAAAACAGTGAGTTCTAGCAATCAATGAGTTGCGAAAGTAAAATCTTTGAAGCAATCAATATTCGTATGTATAGAGAAAGAGAGAAATCACATAACTTATCGAAGTAGTTGAAAATAAGTAATCAATACATTTCAGAAACTTTGAGTGAGGTTAATTAGATGTTCTAGTAACTGTACACTGCGTAACAGAAATCTTTGATGTTTCAAAAATTAAAACACAATTCAAACTGGAAAAATTTTGAATATTTTCTTTATTACCTTTAACTGAAGGAAAAGCCCTGATATATTTTATATTAATACACGAATTACTTTTATAATTTAAGATGTGCAGTTTTTAATGGAATTTTTTTTATTTATGTTTTTTCCCATGGATACAAAATCTGTTTCGAAAAGTAACAATCTATTTTATAAAAATAATTATTTCTTAGACATCATTTTTAATTTCCGAAAAGTAAAATCTATTTCATAAAAATAATTAGTTCTTAGCCATCATCTTTAAGTAAATAAAAACAAACTGCATTATTAGTTAATGATTAGTTTAAAATATAATTTTGATTGCATTTTAACGAGTTAAAATTTATCTTGACGTTCAAAATATGAGTCATTTTTGACATACAAGTGTTGATGAAAATATTGATACTCCCCTTTATGAATATTTATGATAAATGAAAAGCCTTATATTTTATTCGTCTTCCGAGTCACCTTTTTTTACGCTATTTATAAAAAGATTTTTACTTGCTATTTTAAATATAAATATTGATACATTGTTTATATTATTCAAAAGAAAACTTCTATATTCAACTTACGGGCATACGTACCTATTAATTTCTTAAAAAATATATAAAAGTCTTATTTTGATTCAAATAACAAGAAAAAAAATGCAACATTAGAATATCTGTCGTAACTTTAATAAGAGCAGCACAAAAACGTTTTCGTCAAGACTTGCGCCGAACAAACGAGCTCCATGCGGCTCAACGTGACTTAAAGTACAAATAAAGATAAATACTTAAGCGTTCAGTTACTAAGCTATAAAACGTGAGATCCAATAAGGCGCGGTTCAAAGTGCCTAAGAAGAAATGTCTGCAAAACGCGTGTCGTTTCTGGAGTTCGAATAATAAAAACCAATCTTGATTTTAATTCCGAAATAAGAGGGTTGTTCTCTTTATCTTAGAAGAGAGATGGGAGGGCGGGTGGTAGCAGTCTTCTTGGCTTCTAAGCCGACTGTAACCCCTTATGCCGCAGAAACAGTGAGGGTCATTAAAGACAGCATAGATTACTGCCGAGCTAGAGCGTTATTATTCACCGTTATTACAAGCGGTAGCAGCCGGCTTGGTCGTGGCAGGGACCGCACTCCCCCTATTCATCAGGGGAGACCCTGTCAGCACCAGCTGCCGGCGCCCCTACCCGTGCAACGAAGGGCTATGATCTGCAGAATACAAATACAGCCCCATCTTACAAAAGAATCTTCATCGGTTTACACCGAGTCATTCGGAATGGCTGATTGTGATAGACTAAAGCAGCCCTAACAATTAGAATGCGAACCTCTTATCTCAGGTGAGATAAACGCGGCGGGAGTCATCTGATTTAGTGAGAAACTCTCTGAGTTCCGGTTAGAGAGGAAGGCTATACAATAAATCATTTTGAGTGCTATGATCTAATGAAATATCCAATGTAATAGTGAGTGCTTTATATTATAGCAACTTATATCGAATGACGTACTATAAATGATGTATTCAAATATGTTTGTTTATATATATATAATGAATGCGTTAATTGGTTCAAAATATTTTATATAATAAATAAGCATTTAATACAAGACTTTATCAATATATTTATTCAATAATGATTACTGTTATTTATTTCCACAAGACAAATAATTTACATAAAATGTTTTAATTAAAAATGGCATGTTTTTATTTGTGTTGCTTAATAAGGATAGTAAATATGTAATAATACACGCAATTAAAAGGTAGAGGATAACTTACTATAACACTGAAAGATCAAGCAAAAAAAAAAAAAAAACTTTTTCTTGCGCAGAAGTTCCGGTTGAAGTTCTATCGACCCTTAGTAGAAACACTAACAACCACATTTATTTGACTCGGCTTACATGAGTTGCTAATGATCATAATGTAGCTAACTGAGAGAATAATTTTTAATGAATTGTCTTCAATACTTTCACCTTTCTTCTAATACAGAAATTAATTAAAAGTGATCTCTACTAAACAACATTTAGAGGTTTATATTGGTGTAAATTTTATAAGAGTCCCCTTATATGGCACTTAGAGGGGGAAAAAATTACACGAGTTTTGAAAATCGTGTTCAATTGAATAAAATAATAATGATAATAATAAATGAAATTTTTTTTTAAAAAAAAACCTAAAAAACTGTATACTTTTCTATCTAACTATACATGTAGTCTTGCAGAAACCAATACCCTAGCCTGAATGCTTTAGCTTATGAATATCTCGGTAGGGGTATTGTTTTACCAATGAATTACCATAATCTGAGAATGATTTATAAAGAATATAAATATGAATTTAATTTCAATGTGTATCATGGGAAATTCACTCATCTGGGTTTTCTGTATGTCTTTATGTTTAAGTTTCCAACTTCTTTCCAAACAAATGAAACGTGGTTACGTAAATTTAGTAAAGTTTAGAAGTGTTGTGAATAAATACAATCAAATCTTATAAAAAGACAAATAATTGAACTTGAGGGACAGAAAAGGTTACGTTAATAGGAACATAGGTAGTGTGAAGTGCGCGGGAGTTTCTTGCATATCTACGTGATTTGTGAAGGCTAGGACCCGATGCTGTTTGGTCGAATCAAACTTTGGTGGATTTACTCGTAATGTATTCTGGCAAGCATGTTCTTTGATATATTATAGAAGTTGTTAGTACTCGCGGCAAGGGATTTTGAACTGTGGGTGAAGAATTCACCTTATTAGAGAATAAGTAAACACTATTTTGAAACATAATTCACTAGATTCTTCAGCTGTTGGCTCGTGACTTATTTTAATTTTTTTTTTTATCTGTGCTTGAAATGAAATTTAGATTTGTGATAAAAGTAACATTTAAAATGACGGAGGAGTCAGGTAATAGGATTATGCACACAAGTGTGTGTGTGTGTGTAATTCCAAGAATTATTTCTGAATGCAATAGATTGAATAACATTTATAAGTAAATTTTTAGCCTGAACGAAAAAAAAAATCATTCATGTTTTAGAAACTTGCATTTAATGAAAAGAAAAAAAAAAAAAAAAAAAAAAAAATCGCAGTTACATTAATAGCAGTTACTCCCTCTCTTTATTTTACAGTTGCCTTTTACCATTTAAATAAAAGACAATTAATTAAATACGTAATAAAACGCTCACTTTGAATCTTAGGCCTATTTTCGGGTGAAATGCATTAAAATATACTTGCAAAATGTTAAAAATATGTTCATTTACTCTAAATACCGAGTCAGTTTTGCATTAATTTTTCTTATAAAATTACTTGAACACTTTTCCAATAACTTTTAGAACCTATTAAAGATGCTGTTTCTTTTTAAGAATATATAAGTTGTTAAACAGAGAGCCATTTTTTCACGAAAATTCCTCTTCAGGAAGATGATATCATACTCATCTTAAAAAATATGTTTATCAGCTTAGCGGGGGAGGAGGGGGACAAAAGTTATCCTTTCTGGTTTTCTCATTTTAATTTATAATATTAGTATAATTATAATGTTATACAATACATAACAATATGCATATCAGATTATTAATTAATTAATATTATGATCGTTAGTGATTTAGTTTCAAATACCAATTCATTACATAAAACCAAAATAAATGGACTGAGTTTCGTTTTTAAAATATTAAATGAATATCATATTGCGAAATTAAATATTTTAACTTTTTTTTCAAAAACGTAATTATAACAAATTGCTCACATTGTATAAATAACTTATAAATTATTATAAAGGATGCATACATTATTAAGATACAAGTAGTTTGTAAGACGTGTTCAATTATTTTCTGGAAAAATAAATAAAACATTCAAAATCCGGCAATACAAATTAATTCAAAAGATAATTCTATTTTTAATAGAATTATCTTTTGAATCTCCGGGACAAGTAGTGTTAATTTCTTCAATGTGAAAGACACTATTTTCGAATAATGGGGATGCGCATTCACACACACACGCACGCACACACACACACACACACACACACACATATATATATATGTATATACATATATATATATATATGTGTGGTACCCAAAGTGTAGTACGCGTTGCACCGGAGTTCAGTGGGGATATGCACTGCACCGTGCTTAACAGCGCCTAATTCTACGTTCTCATGAGTCGATTTAAGACAGCTTTGTGAGGCGTGAGATGGTCCGGTGTGACACACAGGGAATATACCACACTTCGCTACAGAGACAGCTAACTTCGTTAATAGTTCGTGGCTTCTCCAGTTGCCTGTGTATTTTTAGTTTTTGTGTAATTTTTCTTATAGGATATGTTCGTTATGTGATTATTTTTATAAACTATAATTTTTATTCCAAACATAGATTATGGATCTCGTTGAAAATCTAGGAAATTACTACACCGAAAGAAGGTAATGATTATATAGCAGTCAATTGACAGGAAATAATGAAATTAACGACGAATCAATCAATTCTGAAAGAACCTGTCAAGTGAAAATGGAAAAATCATAAGTACGAGTCAAATATATTTATTTAGTATGAAGAGAGTAGTATATATATATATATATATATATATGTATAAATAAGAATCAATAAGTCCCGAGACTCTTCTCTGCATGTGCGGTCGTTTTTTGCAATTTCTCCTTCAAACGCACCAGCAAGTATAATAATCACTCTGTTGATCGATTTACCTTTTCGAGGTAGTCTAAATGAAAATCACGCCATGCGTATCCCAAAAACTGACGCCTGCTTTTGCCAGCTGACTGCTGCGTTTCGACGCTTCTGGACGGCTTTCAGCCATCTGTGCGCCACTCAGATGACCGCGCTTCGACTCTGGGAGGTGGATGTATCCATTGTTTCGTCCATGGTCACGTAAAGACGGAAATCTTTTGTTGCGAGTAAATAGCGATAAAACAGTCTTGAATCATCGACTCGTTTTGTTCCATCGAAAGCAATCCAGGCACCCACTTGGAAAACCTTTTCATGCCCCTTTTCTCGTATGAAGGATAGTAAATACACTTCCATGATATCTGTGTCATCTCAGCAACTCACGGAGCTCTACTTTTACGATCTTCATATAATTTTAAGTACCACACCACATTTTCCGGTGTATATCGCTCTGTCTACCTGAGTACCAAGTGTCATTTGTGTCGGTCACACCACGTTTAAACTCGGCAAACCACCGACAAATCGTTGCTTTGATGCAGAGTCCGGAATACTATTTTCTAACTCATTGTTCTCGCTTGCACGGTGTTTTTACCCATTAAAAAACAATGTTTTATCAGAACACAAAGACTGGTTTTTCCATTTTTAACAAATACAAACGATTTACTCCAACCTCGATAACTCACTGTTTCTGGTCCGATCGGATCTTAAAATTTCTGAACGTTCAAGCAAAGGTTAGCTCTTAACGGTACGTTACTGACGCACAAGACTCTGGCATTATCCAATATATATATTTAATATAAATGACTTATTTTTATAGGAAGGGTAAATATTTAATATATATATTATGTTTATTATAATTTAAGATTGCGCTGATCTGATGTTCATGTCAATATATAGAACTATTAGAGATACCTATGTATCATGTGTATGATGATAATATTATTATATCATATAGTATATAATATTATTATGAATATGTATCATATACATATACATAAAGAATAAATTTATATTCATATATATAGCATATACAATATATATAAGCGTCATATTACAATAATATTTATACATATGTATACAACATCATATATATATATATATATACATATATGTGTGTTGATATATACATATATATATAGTATATATATAAGCGTATATATGTGCGCTGTCGTGGTGTGTATTAAACCCTTCTGGCAACATTTTAAACTTAAGCGGTGAGCAGATCATCTTTCCTAGGATCTCTATGCAAGATGATTGTTAGTGGGCTCCCTCTTTATCAACGGATAAATGAGCCGTTACCAAGACTACAGCCATGACTTATGGTACTCTCTTCTGCAAACGAACTTGCGTATTGTCGGTTCGTGTGATCTGACTCGTAGGTTGATCTAGTGAGAACAAGGCGCCAGATATTACCACCTTAACATTGTTGAAAGACGCATTATGGAAGATGTGGAATCAGTTTGAGTGAGAGCGTGTCTGGATGGTCACACTCATATGGTTCCATAGGAACTCTGACTGTTAGAAAATATCGGAACAAGATCCGTTCTAAAGTTTGTGTGATAGGCTTATGAGCTCATCCCTACAAATGATTATACCGAATCTCACCTAGTGGTTTGTTGATAAACGTCTCTGAGGCTCAAGAGTCATTGGTATCGATAGAATACTTTCGCCTTGGTCTGATAGAGCATTGGTCTACCTGGCAGACAGGATGACTACTTCGTGCCTTCCTGAGGTTGTCAAATTTATACTCAGAACAAGTTGCTCCGTATAAAAGTGTTGTTCCTATTAAATGTCTGACAATTTAATCTGAAAGTATGGAAAGTCGATACCTACAATGTTATCGAGGGTGACATTCACTTATAAAACATATTTATTTATTTATCTTGAGTCATTCTATTTATTCTTTTCATCAGTCAGTCGTATTTTTCAAAAAATTGTACTCTCTTATTTTAAACTGTCTTTTCGATAAATTGGAAGTTAACTTTAAAAGCCCAATCTTTTCTATTTTTAACCTTTTATGTTCATTTATTTTCAACAGACTTCACGATAGTGTAACATATGTATGAAGACATTTTTGATACACTGTATTCCAAATTATATAAAATGTTTTGTTTAATACATAGTCTTTGAAAGCACACAAAAGTTTTCTATTAAGTATAAATACCATTACAATTTTGTTCTTAATCAGTATAGATGAAAAATACTTGGTGAATTTCTTTAAGAAATTCAAAGTTTAATTGAAATTGTATTTAGTGACTGAATCCTAAAAAGTTTCCAAGAAGAAAATCAAACCCAACAATTTTGTGCTGCTGAATCTGAAAACCGAAGATATTATCCTTTTAAAAATTATTTTAAAACAATAGTATGTATATCTCTTAAGGAAAACTCACACACCTAATGTTCAAAATACAATGTTTATGTCTTTAAATCTTGCATTGAAAAAAGTAGTCAGATATATATCTAGATAAAATGGATGACTTATTTTATTGTATGCAGCACTTTAAAACCATTTTAGCAGAGTTAGAACTGTAAGGGCTTTACATAACTCTTGGGACTATAAAATATTTTGAGGTCAATGGAATTTCATAATATGAGTTACTACTTCGTTAATGCTATTTAATGATCATGGATCAAGAAGATTACTAGAATCCTGTCACTAGTAATATACTGCACAGATCATACATATTAATATACCTTAACCAACTGCTTCCAAATTATTTGTAATAACGAAAGTTTTGTTTGAATATGACGTCAATACCAAACATCTGACCTAAGAAGAAATACAGACTAGAAATGTCTACTGAATATTGACATCCTAATTTTCAGTTTCGTGAAGTTATCTAGTATGTTAAATTTATGGAATGATTATTAAATTAAATAATCAAAGATATTTATACTTAGAAGCGCAGTTTAAATAAAATTCATACATTTTGCCACAAGTAGCAGTAGTGTAAAGGAAAACTCTATCTCATTCAAAATTTCAAAAGCATTTTGCTCTAGCAAATTACTAAAATTTAACAACTGATTGATTATTAAATTTAACACTTTATATGAATAAAAGATGGAATACATGATTTTTCAGATTCAATAAATATTTTGAGAAACAAAATTTAATCATCTTGAATATTTCACTCATCGCTAATTTACAAATTTGAGAGCACCATCCAGTTATTATTGCATTTCGAACCTGGACGTAAAGAAGAAAATATACCCGTACAAAATTCAATTATTTTTGTACTATATCGTACTCAAACGAATCTATAGTGCATTCTAGTTCTTCAAAGTTTTAGAAAAGCAAGAGAGGCGAGATCAACTTCCTCTTTCCTGAAAACAACTATAGTTATTATTATGAATTGCAACCAAATAAACATTAGATTTCACAACCGTGGTCAAATAGTATTATTTAATGACGAGACAGGTCGTTAAATAAAATGATACCAAGGAATGAGAGGGTCCGAATTGAAAGTAGAAGTGATATCCAAGTGCTATTCAATGAGGATGCGGCAGGTCCAGTGCAGCTAGGTCACAGCAGAAAAGAGGCTGGAAATCGGGATGAATAGAAGAGGAGGATAATCCTCCTCAGAGAGGACTCGAAATTCTTCTAAATAATTATAATCAGTTCGTATTCTGAGCTCACTTCGGTATATACAACTGAAACCTTTTTAGCCATAAATCTGAAGAATATTAAACTTTAAAATAAGTAATACTGATAAGAAATCAAGTCTTTAGAAATAAAATGTTCTCCTTTAAACTGAATAACTTTTTAATAATTATCTTTATCTTTATTAAAATGTAATTAAAAGGAAGCATACAAAGTTTTATGTATAATATAGAGATACATATGTATGTGTTTATTTATATACTTATTTCACAACAGGAAATAAAGCCATAAGGATTATGTCAAATTAGTCGGAATTTGCTAATTTTCCTTATTTTCTGTTTCGGAAAAATTACGGAAAGTTCTTTACTATTTACTTATGAATGGAGGCATCTATTTGAAATCGTTATCTTGCTGAAATGTTGAAAGTGCTTAGAAATGTAATTGCTTAAATTTTGGTAATGTGAAAATGTAATTGTCTGCCTTTTACTACCTTGTATATTTCATATCTCTGTTCATTTAATTTATTTTAGTGACAAAATTTTTAATCAAGTAGCCGTTTGATATAAAACACAATTCCCATTATAATGTGGAAGTATGATTGATTAAATAGTGATTTCTAGTAATCGATTATCAATGATCATCGCAATAAATAATGGACTATCATTTGAGCGCATTCTTCTTTGTAGGAATTATAAGGCCCATGACACAGATCGCGTGAAAGGTATGTGATTTGACCTACTAAAATTGCTAGCTTTGTCACTTTACAGTCTACTCCTGTGGCGCAGATCGTTACTTTGAACCCAGAGTTCAGATACCAAAATCTAACTGGATTTCCCAAGCTGATCCCAACCTTAATATACCCACTAAACTCCAGAAATATAATTGTACCGTACCACATAATTTTAATACCACTTGAGGGACAAAATCTGACTGTGCAGGCCTTACACCTATTCATGGTAAATAAACAAACCTTATAAATATAAAGTGATATAATATGAGTGATGAGAGATACCACAATAATTGATGGAATTGAGTTCCTGAACTTCTTGGCACCTTTTTAGTATTAGTAACCTGTGACAAATTACACAAACTTCACTAAATTCAAATAATTTGAAGTGAGAGATTGCTATTTATTTTGTAGTAATCTTTTCTTACCAATTAATTTCTTTTATGATATGTTTTATGTCTAGTGAGAGACAGAGAAACTCATACATTTTCGCTAAACTTTTACAGTATATAAATATTAAATAAAGTACTAAATATTAAATAAAACCAAGGGAAATTTTAGAGTAAAAACTCGACAAATATCCATACAACAAAACCAATGCAGACATTTTTAAAATGTGTTTTAAAAGGATCCATATATTCTGTTTCCCATTCAGCTATTTCATTGTTCATAATCTGATATTTTATTTAATTTATCTGATATTCTTTAAATGTTTGTTTTTGTCCTTGCTCTAATATTTATTTTATAGTTTTAAGTAAATTTTAATGTAATTTATGACCCACCTAGATTTGTAATACCTCTGAGGCCATATTTTAATTAAAGATATCAAATAATAAATACCAACTCCAATTGAAGACACGAAAGAACAGAGCACTTATTAACTATCACTGTAGAATACCAATGTAGCTCTCGATTCCAAAGTAACTCACAATCCTAATTTATGGATTTAAATAAGAATCTTATCTTATTAGTTCACTTTTCATGCAAAATTTCATCATTAATAACTACGTAGCTTAAAATTTGGAGCAGAGCTTAATATCAGTCTCTTCCACACAAACCTAGAAGAATTTCAACCAACTATACTTCTTCTGTCATCAAATCGTTAACCCTAACTCTTTATTTCCATTTATTCTATTTCATTTATATTTTCTATAAATCTCTTCGCTTCTATTTTCATCTAATTTGCCTCATCACGTTTCATTTTGGTTGAAAGAAATAGTAATTATATGCAATTTGAATGATAAAAGCTGAGGTTAGTCTAGAGAAAATTTAATAGTTCAATGTTACAAATTGATTAGAAAATCTGTATTCAACTCTGTTATTAACATTATTGTGCTTATTTTTATTAGTTTTGATATGAAATAAAAATTAAGAAACTAATTTTATGCTGATCAAAATCAACCTTGTACTTTGAAATAAGAACACAGCTCTATTCAGAACGTGAGGTCAACATGATCATTATCGTCTTAAGTAGGAATTGATTTGACTTAAATATCTTTCAATTTATAGAATTCTCCTGATATACTTAAATGTCCCTTTTCCTGTATTTATCTGATCTTAATATCAAATTTTCAAATGTTGTCGAAGACATCCTATTTGTACGAAAATGGATCAATGAACAAATAAATAGTTTTTCCTAGGTATTCTAGATGGATTTCTTCCTAAGTGTGTTCTTAGATCTTTTGTTTGCACTCCTTATGCCTCTTTGTTATTTATGTCTTAAGTAGATAATGGTTTAAAACATTTATCATTTCATTTCCTAAGATAAAATTTCTATTACATCATGTAATAAGTTTTTCCACTATGTTTCCTTTCCTTTGACCAAAATTGTAAAATCTTTTCAAGTAAGGCCCATTTTCAATATTTGCGAACTATATTTTCTGTGACTAGTAATAACTTATGGATTTATATTCGTTTAATACCTCTAAAGGGTTAAATTTAATTTTCTAAAATTTGATCCATATAAATATAACTTTGTATTCCATGCTCCAAGATAATAATCTAACATATTTTTAATCTATGATTTATAATTACTAAATTTAAATTACGTGTTTCATTGTTTCTTCGTTTTTCATTTGTAACAATATAAGTGTCTTAACAGCTTATGGTTTCCATTTTCATATCAATAATATTACCTTGATTGTTGGATTAAAAGCTTTCAATTGCTGTGTAAGAGTTGCATAAAATTTTAGTTGTAGAGCCAACTTCAGATTTACAATCGTCACTTCACTGAGCATCAACAATTTTGTTCCAGTCAATTTGAACTTAGCATGCCAGAAAATTATAAAACAAATTTTCCGATAAACTTCCTTACAATTTATCTAAAGAAATTTACCAAAATGACATATCCTTATCATTGCAATAAATACAATATAATTCCAATTTTCTGTCAAAAATAAAGCAAATGAAAATGCTCGCCTTTCACGAAGTTCAAACTTATATTACAGATGAATTTGAACCTTGTAAATCACCATGCAGTAATAAATTATTTAATACAAATCTAAAAGTAAGAAGTCACCTTTCTAATGTCCTTTAAGTGTATCAAATTATCAGGATTTTTGTTTTTAGATGTTTTAAACATAATAAAATTTCAGATACTTAAATATTTCAGAAGAAGTTGAAATTACAGTTTAATCAGTTCATTTGACTCTTAATCTTAAAATTAAAGGGGAAAATAGATAACTGATGTGCAATATTCTCCCATGAATGAAACGAAGATCACCCTTTAATCATGAAATTATACATGGTCAATTAAGTCATAGATAAAACTTGAATATATCAAAGTTTATTGGAGAAAATTAGAGTTGTTTCATTAAATATAAGTAGGCCAAAATTCTCCTCGTATTATGTTATGATGTATATATTACTTTGTTAGAATAATTATTATTGATATACATTTTTATTATATCTGGACATTATTTTATTTAAATATATATATACATTATATTTAAGCAAAATATGTAGCTAACAATGTTCAAAGAATTACTTAATAAAAATGTATATGTGCTAATAATAATTTACAAACTACAACAAAGATAATTTAACCAAAATTAAAATGTAAAATTAAAACTAGTAAGTTAATAAATATCATAATTACTTTGGTAAAAACATAAGCTTACTAAAACATATAAAGCCGATATCAAGAAAAACAATTGAACATTAAAGAAGACGCAAAAAAAAAAAAAGAAAAGAAAAAGAAATAAAGTAAAAATAAAGTAAAAGAAAAGAAGTAAAAAAAAAAGAAAGAAAGTAATTTAAATCTGCTGGTTCTGGGGTTGGACAGAAATGTATAGATATAATAGTATAATGGATCGTTCTATCCACTCAGCTTAATTAGTTTATATCAAAATAGTAAAGAAACAAATTCAGGCAATAGTTTATATTCAAAAAGTAAGTAAACTATAGAAATAGAAAGAAAGAGAAAGAAAATCGAAGGAATCAATATCCTTTTCAGTCAAATTAGAATAACCCGTTAAGAATCATACATACATAACTTACACACGCTCTAAAAAATATATGTGTATACATATACTACCTCAATAGAGACATTAAAAATTCTACGAAAAGAAGAAAAGCAAACAGCAAATCTTATTTATTGTACATTAACAGTATATTAGGAAGAAGACAAGATTAAATTTACAGCTGCTTTGGTGTACACCACGAGCAAAATTCAATATCCAGAACTGCGTCTTTTGGTAGCGTAACAACTCTAATCTGTTTGGGAATCGAGTTGAAATGAGTTTGGATGACAAAAAGGGGCACAACAATTGAAGCTATGTCAGAGTTCAACAGTAGTAACTGCTGCCAAGTAGTCCCAGGGGAATTCCAGTCTCAGGAACATTTAACCAGGTGCTCTCACTAGATTCTTACAGACCTATAAAGGTCTGTAAGATCAGGACAGCAACAAGCGGCCATACATTGTGTGGTAGAAAATAAGCGTCCTCGAGTCATAAAAGGCAGGCCACTGTCGTTTGCCTTAGCACATCAGAAATGAAACCGTGGCTGTCCATAGTATATGCAATATACTAGATATGCAAACAAGTGAGTGAGTGAATAAAAGTGAAGTTCATTGGTGCAACAGCCATAAGTGACTATACTGCTCCAAACAAGATGTAACTGTGATCTAGACGAGTGAAAAAATTAGAAAAAAATTGGTTCAGAAGAAAGAAGGTCGAAAATAGAGAAGGATCGCTAGGGTGTTCCGGGGGCGCGTTACCCGTGCTTATCAAAGACAGTAAACCTCATTGAAAAGAAAACGATCACTAGGGGGTCTCGAGGTCATGATGACCGCGCCTACCTAAAGTAGGCAAGCCCTTGAGGTCCCCTGATGTAATCCCTAAGGACAAAGTGCCCGGCAATACCTCCAGATGCTGGGTATCCATTTTAGTCGCCTCTTACGACATACATGAGCTACAGTGGTACTATTCTGTCACATCCGGCCACCACACAGGTTGATATACAAACAAGACGTTACTGGAATTTGTACCTAGTGGCACCCTATACCGTCACTCCAGCAATAGGATTCCAATGGCAATGAGAGGTTTAAGCTGAAAATGTTCGTTCTCGGTTTCTCCTTACAAAGATACGTCCATAATGATGCTGTACCCAGAAAAAGAATTCGTCTGAAAAGGTGACACTTATGTCTTCGTGATAGTTCTTCAAAGCATCATTGCAAGTGTGTCTGTCTCTGTTAAGGGAAGCCGCAACAATACTCTCTGTGCTGACAGTCCGTCGGGTTGCGGACATCATCTCAAGTGTACATGAGGACACTTGTCATTCCTGTAAACGAGCCAGTTCCTGACAGGAGAAAAGTGATGTGGAAGAATTATACCCCAAGGTCACGCGGACAACATATGTGTCCTCTCAGGCGTTAATGATCGCGGACGCTGTGACCACGCATGAAATTCTGTAAGATCATCTATTCCGTATTCGATTGACAGTCATGGGACCAATACCAACGAGATCAGAAAAAATAGAGGAATGATAAGCTTCAGTCTCAGTAGGCTACGTTCCTACCGTGGTCAAAATCTGACTCGTCATTGTAGGAATTCCTTCTTCATACATGAGGTATAGCATGATCTTTCTCAGATAGCGTTTATCTAACCTGCGATGTTCAAATGCCTTGAAATGCTAATGATTTATATATCCCAGCATGTTGTACTTTTCTATCAAACTTGCGCGCCGCCTTCATGCTATAGAACTTGTACTGGTCAGCTATATATATTATATAAATACAGTAGAACCTTGCTAAATCGTGTCCCTTTATTTCGGATCTCCGGGTAATCCGAAGGGTATGAACTATTTTTTTCTTTTTTCAATTTGAGAAGTGATCTGCAAATTTCTTTACCATTTATTTGTTTGATCCCCTTATTTTGAAAAATTTTCTTTACTGAAATCTTCTAATAGCTATGAATGTATGAAAGGAAGGGGAGGGGAGGGGAGTATACTAATATTCTGTGTAATGTCAACAAAAACTTGGTTACATCTCTTTATCACTAGTGATCAAATGCAAGCTGTGCCACATTGTCTAAATCAAAAATGTAACAAGATGATTATCCTAATAATGATAATGATGCATGAACTAATAATGATGCATGATTAAAATCAAAGATTAATTATACTCAGTTATACATAATGCTGTGTTTTTAAATTTTTGTTTTTACTCAAAAAGGTAAGAATAAAAATATATATTCTTCAATATTATCAATATTTATTATTATTATTATTATTATTATTTGAAATAAATAATAACGCTAGTTTAATATTCTCTACCAAAAACTTTTTCAAGAAAATTAAATTAAGGCATATAATTCTTAAAGCAGTTCTAAAAATGAAATAATTCAATATGAACACAAATAAATATAAAATAGTCACAAATAGAAGATAAATTTAGTATTATTCATTAACAATAAGAAATAAGTCAGTCAAATGGAAAACGTTTCCACCGAATGGAAATTGAAGTCAATTGAAAGGTTTTTACTCATTAATTCGAGTCTGAGGTTTTCTAACTTACGAAAGAGAATTAATTCCTCTGCTTCCATTTTTATTTTCTCAATGAGGTATTCGTATGGTAAATAATTTCTTCTCTTTGAATAATTATACAGTGTTTTAAAATTTGATTATTTGATCAATCCACATGTAAGCATTTTCAAAATATTTCTCAACAACTAATTATAAATTATTTCTTGTATCATTTCTGATTAGGATTCATTGTATAATTATTTTTCAAAAACATTCATTGTGCCTCAATATCATGAATAAATATTGCTGAGAAACATTAATATTAGTGTGCATTCATTAACTTAATTGCTACTTAAAAACTAAAATATCATCACTTTTGCATGCAAAGTATTTAGCAACATTTGACCTAAATAAATTAAATTATTTATAATTTTCATAGAGTTCTGGAGAGACCAGAATTTTTTTTTCACTAATCCACCTTATATCAAAGAATAACAAATAATACAAATGTATACTTCAATACTTTTTTTTAAACGGACGCAGTAGCGGAGTGGTCATGATCGCAGCTCATGACCATGTTCATTTCAGTCGAGCCCCATGTTCGAGTCCAGATTCCACTTAAGATCCGTTAAAAAAGATGAGTCAAGATGCATTAGTCTGTCGAGTTGAAAATCACGTTGGCGTGGATGTAGAAAGGGGACTGCTATCCCTTTAGACCCGGTCATTTGACTGTGGTTCAAAATTTAAAGGTGTCTCGGCTATGGTTAGTGAATCTGTGTCAGTTAAAAAAAACAGCCAGAAGCGTTCAATAAACAAATGCTTAGAAAAAGACTTGTATTAGCAATAAAAATATTTTTGCTCATTTAAAGTAAATAAAATGGATTTTTAATTAGCCTTTTCAAAATAAGAAATTGTACGTGTTTTTTCTTAGAATAAACTATTCTTTAAATTTTTTTGGCTGTATTTTAAAATGCTCTCAAAATTACGCTTTTTTTAAAATGAAATATTTAAATATTTATTTTTAACATGCATAAACATTAGATTTGCACAATTAGTAGAGGAAAATTAATGTCTTCAATGTAAGGATATTTACTTAGAAATGTATTGTTTGGAAATTAAGAAAATGAGCGTAACATTTTAATAGTAAAATATGAATAAGCTTGAAAAATTATATATGAATATCCGCTAAAATTTCCTAAAAGATCAACAAAAAATAATTACTATATAAAATTGAGTTTTATTCATGTCTTATTTCACATTCGATAAAATAAAATAAATGTAGTTTTCGAACATCCTAAAAGTAAGTATAGATAATGTGGAGTAAAAAATATATATTGTCCACCCCTCGATAACTTTTTCAAATTTTAATTTAATAAAAGAAATTTACATTATACATCATTTTCTACAAAAAAAATCACCAAAACTATATACAACATCACATATTTTAGATTATTTTAATTCAGAATTTGTTTGAAATATTCAGGTTAAAAATAATTTTAAAGTAAATATTCTGATTAAAAATTTATAGAACACTCTTTTGCATTAATTTTTCAAAACTTACTTGAATATGTAAAGCAAAACGTATCTATAAATAAAATTAAACTTTTTACAGAAACTATTTTGTCAGAATTTCTCTAATTCATAATTTGAAACTATTCTACAATCAGCTGAAAGCAATGTTAAGAATCTCAAACAGTTTACTCAAATCTACAAAAATTAAGATTTCTCAAGATATATACATCACACTAATACATTTAAAAAAATTTATTTTCAGATGTTATATTTATAATGATCTTTTAAAACATTTTTTAAAAAAATATAAAATCTTATTTATGAGATGGGTTTTGCAATTTCGGGAAAAAAAATATTATCATGTATACCAAAAAAAATAACGAAGTTCAAGAACATAGAATGTAAAGTTCTTCACTTGATCGAAATCTAGGAACTTTGTATCAAATGATAATAAAGATTATTCTGATAAATATGATAAATAAAAATTTCAAGAACATTCATGTAACATACTTTATTTAGCCTGACATGTATGGAGGCGGAAACAATATTTTAACAATATCAAAATTAAATTTTATTGTATATTTACTTTATAAGAAAACAGTTATTGATTCTTTCAGATAAAACAATAAACATGCCCTAGAAGTAGATCTTTGAGCTTAAAAATAGTTCTTTTCTTGCTTCGTTTCAAACCCTTTTTTTTCACCCTAGAAAGAAGTCTAGTAATCCATTCTTTATTGGATCTCAGCTACTCCTTCATCTAGTTCAATATACAGCAGGCCTTCAATTTTATTCAAATTAATTAGGATAAGACCTGATCCACATAACCGAATATCTAGATAATCGCATAATTTACGAAAAGAGTGTAATTTCTTACGAGGGTGAAGACGAAATTTGCGAATAACGTATTACAAAACCTATTATTTACATTTTACATGCTTATATATACTGTATTCAAATTTCACTGCTTGACTTATCAATGAAAATAAGTTCTTTCGCTGTCTTTACTCGTTTCCGTGCTGTAAAGCCTCACATGCTTTTGATGGTGAAGTAGCTATAGATCAAGGATGTCAAACATATTTCCAGCAACGAGTAATTTCTAATATGCTTAAGTCACGTAAGTTGTAATATAAATAGTTACTGTGGTAGTTTTCATTTTATTAATTTATATTTTCGTAAAATGAGTACAGTTCTTAGTGTATCACGTGCTTATGTTGTTGATAGTGACATTTTATGTTATATAACTTTAGGACACTAATAGCATTATTATATACAGGCTATTTGCGGGATTATTTTATACTTTATTTTAGTGCATAAATATTCCGATTTTCCTTTTTCTTGAAAATTCTGAAACTCGTCAGCAATTTTTTAGCTCAGTTTTTATGTTACCTAATTTCGATAAAGATATACTGAATTCAAGGTCCTAAAACACTAAAGTGTTTCAAAAAGT
Source organism: Nephila pilipes (assembly GCA_019974015.1). Taxonomy (NCBI): domain Eukaryota; kingdom Metazoa; phylum Arthropoda; class Arachnida; order Araneae; family Nephilidae; genus Nephila; species Nephila pilipes. The sequence continues at coordinate 344,526 of BMAW01112462.1, forward strand.
AACTTATTTTGATGTCAGATGGCGTTTTTAAGGCAAATTGATATTACCATTGAGTGTTGCCCTCTGTTAAATGACAGTGAAACAAATCTGACATTAATGTGTAGGTTAGTTTTGATTGCTGCCGCGGTGAGTTGTTGTTATGTCTTTTGCGTCGAGTTGCTACCACCGATGAGATTTGGATTCACCATTATGCATCGGACACTAAGTAACCATCAAAACAATGGCTTGCTTCCAGCGAATCTTCTCCGAAGAAGGTGATGATGGTCTCATTGGCCAGAAATGCTAAGGCGATGAATGTTTGGGATGTAAAGGGTGTCATACTCATGGATTTGTAAGAAAAAGGAAAAAGGATCATTGAACAATGCTACAGTGAGTTACCCCACTTCCATTTCGCTTTCTGAATACTCTATTTATCATTCTTAAGACGAGTATTTCTTAAACTGCCCTCATAGATGAATCGTCATTAGAAATTATAAAATCTATATTTTCTCTTGAATCTTAACTTTTTTACTAGAACAAAATAACCGTACTAAATAATAAGTATAATGTAGATAATGATTCTATCTTGTTCTCTGAAAGAAAAACATTTGATATCAGTTACATCAAGCAAGAAAGTCGATTACTGACGTTAATTTCTTAATCGGCTGCTTAATTATCTGCTGCTCAGATTTTTTAGTAAAACTTTTGTTACATGCTGTTATGCTGATTAAGTTACAAAAAAAATTCGTTGTGTACCTCTCACGACCAGTGAGTTTGACATGCTTGCTGTACATAGTCAAACTAAGGCTGCCTCTCCATCCATTTTACACTGTGTCAAAATATAGAGCAGGATTACACAATTTAGCAAGGTTACACATTCTAACCTTATGATCTGGAGCGCTAGATTTCCCTTTAGAAGATGAGGTTATTCTAAGCACAAAGTTTTAAAAATAAGACGTATTTCATCTACATTTAACATTGGAAGAAAATAAAATCCCAACCCAAGGAAATTAGTTAAGAGGAATAAAATTTAGGCGAGGCATCTGTTTAGGTAACATATTTATTTGAATAAAATTTCAAGATCAAAGTTTAAAGTATGCGAGAGAAGACGCATTTCTCATTTGAAATGGGGATATACTAACAGTTGAGTTCACCTCGAATTTCAAATCAAGCCTGCATACATGCCTATATTGTTTCGCAAAGGTGCCGTATGTCATAAGCAAAGATCCCTGTTGGTTGAAGATGTTTGATTTATTGTCCAACAATGTCCCATACATACTCGATGGGAGAAAGATCTGATGACCCAGTAAGCCAAGGCAAAATATCAACACTTTGTACTGCGCATTAGGTGAAAACAGTGGTATGAGGATGGGCGTTAAAATTTTGAAAAATTCCCCCACCTCCTGGAACAGTGCTCAAAAATGACAGCGCAACCAGTTTAATCAACAATCTGATGTACGACGTAATGGTGCTTGGGATAACGATGAAAGTACTCCTGCTGTCATAGTTAACTTCTATCGCGGTCATAACTCCTGTTCTTTGTCTAGTGTTTCAACAGGAGACAACTTGACCCCGAGTGCTCAACTGGCCTTCTTCTAACCAATATCTCTGGCACCAAGACAGAAATGGCTGTCATTTGAGAACATAACAGATCTCCATTCCACCCACCAGTGAACTATAGGTTAACATCACTGAAGTTGTAAATGACAGAATTTAGAGTTAGATGCATGAAAGCTACAGGGCATCTGCCTCGGAGCTGTCTCTGAATTAATTGGTGTATTACAATCTGAGACGGCTTAAGACTTCTTGAGGCACTGGATCCTTATGAAAAAATAGACCCCACCTGCGTCATTTAATCTAATTTGGTGTATTACATGTACAGTTCAATAAAAGCAATCCATAGTAAAATGAAGTTTTATGTGACTATTCATTTTCTACATTTTAAATTAGCAAAATCTTTAATTAGGTCTTGAAAATCAATTGTTAATAATATTTCATTTTCAATACTCATCAAGCTTAAATTATTCAAACGTGATTGAGTCAAACGATTTCTGAATTCATTTTTGACCAGTTTGAATTTTGAAAATGAACACTCACCACTTGCGTTAGTAATCATCATTGATAAGTAAATTCTCATTATTATATCAATATTGGGAATCACTGTGAATAGTCTTTCATTATGTATGTATATAGTGAACGTGTTGATCCTAATTCTAGTCCCCTCCTCCAACAACTGTTCTTCATCTTCATTTGTAGAATTATATTTTTTATTACTCTTTCTTTTTTTCCATTTCTTCTCTTTGCTTTTTCTTCAGCTTTTCGCTATCATTGATCATATATGACTTGAAATGTTGACATTCCATGTTCAGTTTCTTTCCATTAATGTTTTTATCGTAAAATTTTGATATTTTCTCGCATGCTATTTTAATTTCTGTCTCATACAAATTAGAAATATTTTCGAAAAATCCAAACATTTCAAAAAGCTCATCATATTTTTTACTACGCGTTTGTATTTTGCAAATTAGAGAGTCAATTATTGGTAAAAAGGTTCCTATTTTAAATTTCTAGCTGTGGCTGTTTTCAAACGTTGTGTCGGTGTCTATTTCCTTCAAGGAAAATTACCCTAATATTGCGTTGTCTTACACGCTTGTGAACACTTCAATACTCCTTTATGAAGGATACTTACTTGGCTTTTGACTCATAATAGTTAAAGAGTCTCTTTTGGTTTTTATATATATCATTAACGATTTTAATAATTTTACACCTTTCGATAAATCCATATTTTCACTCTGGAGAAATAGATTTACTTTGTCAATACGTGTCAAAACGTCAATCCAAAAGATATTCTAAATCATTCATCTTAATTTTTAATTTTTTAGCAGAAAGTAGAGTATCCGCTGTTTGTAATTCATTCATTAATTAAGCAATCCAAGCTTATGACAATTTCTGAATATCCGGAGCTTAAAGCTTTAATTGCATCCGCGCATGCTGACCAACGTGTTTTTTATAGGTTTTTCAGTAAATTTTTTATTTCTATCACAGCTCAAATTTAATGTTAGTATATTCCAACGATAGGTTGACGATAAGAAAAAATTATAGAGATTTTGGATGAAATCAAAGTAAATGTTACATTATGGTTACATTCTACTGCTTGAACACCAATTGAATTCAAAGAATGTCCTGCATATGGTATGTATATAGCGTATTTTTTTCTCTTGAAGTCGGACTTGCAATCTTAAATATTTCCCAAACATATTCGAGGAATTGTCATATGAATAATCTCTATCACTGAGGCAAATGTTGTTATTTTCCAAAAATAAAACCACAACATTCACCAGATACTCTGCAGTATGTCCATTAATATTAATAAATTGCAGAATTATCTTAATGGTTGCACCATTTTGGACATACCTTTATATAAAAATTAGTTGGTCAGCATGAGTCACATCTGGGTTTTTTCCAGAATTGCCGTACTTTTTGATAAGTCCACTTAAAAATGGATCAGACTTATATAGAAATTCCTAAATGCTTAAATAATTTTCGTTATTCACTGAATCTATAGTTTCGTTTTCCCCTCTGAAAGGCAGTCTTCTTGATGCTAAGAATTTCATAACAGCCTCTATTCTCTTTAGCACTTCTTTCCAATAATGATATTCATCATTGAATTGTATAATAAGTTGGTTGTCTACGCAACTAGGTAATTGTAATCGACTGTGGTAGTTCATCATACACTTTATGTGTTCCTGTGCGTTTTCATGCTGTGAAATAGCCGTACTTGCATGATTCAAATAATTGAATCCGCTACTGCTGAATGTAGAATTGGTAAATGACAATATAATACAATTTACATACGAAACAGTATACTTTTCCTTGTGACGGAGACTATACCAGCCATTCACGGTCTACAAACATATAACTCTTTCATCATTACATATAACTCTTTATTGAACAACATCGTATACAGGTATGTTGTTTTAGTTTTACTAATTGGTTCGTTGTATATACATGCTGATTTTTAAAATCATTACGTTTGCTGGAACAAACTGACGGACCTTTCTCAACCCAGTAAGACTATAAATTCTTGACAATATACGAAAGCCACAGCCCTGGATCTGTACTTGTAATAAAAATATTTGAAATGTCATCGGTTATTGTACTTATTTCAGTAGGTCTCATAGTATCTTCTCGAATACTTAAATAGTCTTTTCCTCCCTGTCCTTCAACTTCAGGTACATTATTAGATATACTGATAGAAGTGGCAGATAGATGTAGACGTAGAATTTGTATTAATGAAAAATTGGGTGAGTTTCAGTAATTTATCAATAGATTCCTGCTTTCCCTTCAATCTTTTGCATTTCGCAGTTTCACTTTCAAAATGTTTCATACTGACTTGTCCTGAATCTGGAATAATTAAAATAAAGCTATTGTAAAATTTGAAAGTAATTGTGGTGGCTTAAAATACGTACTTATAACTTTGTTACAACTGCGATTAAATCTTTATTTTATATTTATTCGTTCTTCAATCTACTGAAACATCAGCGCTGCAAAAGGTTTATCCTAATTTTGTTCAAGAGATTACAGAAAGAATTTCACCAATGAAGCACGAAGACAGTAATCAAGACATTTATAATGATAGCAATGATGTTGTAGTCTTGCGCAAACGTATACGTATACTGTCAGAAAATGACAACGAACAAAATCTTTTTGTCTAACTTGTATTATATTGCCTAATTTTTGTGTTCACGAATTAGTGGCACGTTGTTCCCCCTTTTTAAAGGATATTTTACTTCGTATGATATATGTACAATCATGAAATAAAATCTTTCATATTCTCTCATGGAAATTCATGGTTTGTGGTATTTTTTCCCCGTGATTTCTTGAGACTGGAAGAAATCTTCTATTTTTCCATTGATGTAATACCTTTTATACGTGAATTTTTTTACACTTATTCTTCGGGAACATTTCTATTGTGTACAAACAAAATTAGGTGCATATTTAAGGGGCCCATCGATTGAAATCGAAACTTGAAAAAGAAGAAAGCTCTCCCTTCTAGGAATTTTAGTTTTAGTTTTTTATTAACGTCGCACTAGAAGCATCACGAGGGCTATTGGTTACAGACCTCGTAATTTTGAACCACGGTCAAGTGACGAGGACGACACCTGAGCTGGCACCCCCTCTCCAAACACCCACACCACGCCAACGGGAGGACTTTGGGCCCCGAACAGATTTAACGTGCATCAGCCCCGGCTACACGGCGGGTCTTTGGCGGCCATGGATCGAAACCGCGGCTGAGCGAAAACCGCCGACCGCTAGTCCACGACCTTGACCACTAGGCTACCGCGGCCCTCCCTTCTAGGAAGCGAATGGACATATCCAAAGGAATGGCGAAGTATTCTTGCAATAGTGACTGTAATGATCGAAGGTAAATAGTTTTTTCATAAAAGATAAATTATATGCTTTCTTAATTTTGATTATTTTTTTGACTTTGAAAAAAACACTTTTTTCATGTTTTTATTTTTCCAAGTTTGCGTTTATTTTATTCCATTTTCTGATATCTTATGTTCTGATCAGCTGTCTTATGAAAGAAAATAACTTCACAGTGTTAGAAGCATCTCCTTTTACACAAGTTTAGGGATAGGTTCTGTTTGTTCTCCAACAGTAATCGGTGCTCGATTCGCAAATACCCCTCAATATATTGCTATTTTTGTTCAAAACTAAAGATAACGATGCTTCTATTCCATCCATCACAATTGGAAGGGGTCCAGTTCGATGTCCACTTTACGGTCAACAACACCGTTTCTATGACCCCTCTTTTATTGCCCTTCCCTGTCGTTCAAGTACATAAAAACTACCCATTACGTACAAGTTTTAAAAAGAAACTGCTTTTCTCGCTGTTTCAATATGTATTCCTCTCTCCTGTTTAAGGATCATCAGTTTCGGCTACTCCGTTTTTTTTAATCAAATCATTTAATTTATTAAAGATTTACAGTGTTAATATAATATTTTCAATGAGTAGGAAAAAAGAAACAAACCGAATTTTGTTCAGTGATTAATTACTGTAAAAATAAGAATTTTAATGAAGGCGGAAACCGAACTCAGAACAATTCGCGGTGATAAATGTCAATACAAAATTGCATCAAAAACCTTTTTTTAAACAGTTTAATAAGAATACTCAAATTGCAAAATCTAAACTTCACTGTATCATGTATTTTTTAATAATTGTTTACTATAAAGAAAAAGGTATACAAATCTCTTGCATCGTCTTTCCCCCCCCCTTTCTATTTTATTGAGGCTAAAAAATACGTTACATTATTCTGGATTATTGTTATATTTTTGGTTTAAATCGAAAGCGATAGCTGAGTGGTTACGGTCTAGAACTCGTGGCTACCGTTTTTTCTGTCGTATCCTTGTGGTGTTCAAAACCCGTCATGTAGAAGGACTGATACACGTTAAATCTGTAGATGTTCAATCTTCGAAAGTAGGGTGCGAACTCAAGTGACGTCCTCGTCACTTGTGACGCGGTTAAAAATCACGAGGTCCACCACTAATAGCCCTCGCATTGTTAGAAGTGTGACCTAAAAATCAATGAAGGGATAAATCGATTTAAATTATTTTCATTCCGAATAAAATAAGCTTAATTTGAAGTTGAGTTCTCAATAATTGAATATTCATTAACTTCATACAAGTAACACAGACATAATAACAACTCATTCATGATAAATCAGATAAAACTACTCCATTTCTATAATTTATACAACTTGCTAAAGAAAGATCTTTTGAGTTCCAACAGATTTAACGCGTATCAGCTCTGCTACGTTAAGGATCTTCCGAGTATCCAGACTGGAATATAGATTCAAGCGAAACATCGACAACGACGAGCTCGTGGACAGTCTACTTGACTATCTGGAATATTATTATATTTCAAGAGGATAATATTACAATTCTTGCAAAATTAATAATATTACTATTCTTATTCATGTAAAAAAATTGCGTAATCACATCAAATTTGTCTGCCGGATTCTGCATGAAATTTTGAGCAACTTGATATATTTAATTCCGTTTCTTATAAAAGCTCTCTTATCCTTGATAGTTAGCAGAAATTTAATTCATACGAAATCTTTCAAATTCTCAAAAAAATGAAATTTGGAAACATAAAATGTAACATTGTTAAATATAGAATTTCCAAACATTTATTAAATGTGGTGTTTTATATCTACAAAATTAAAAAAGTTAAGAAATCCGAAGCATGAAATGTTGTACAACATTTGTAAGAAAAATATAATAGTTTCTGCATTATTTATAAATAGTAAATCCAATTTTTGAGAATCATTTGAGGATGTAATAAATGAATTTTATGTTTTCTCTTCAAGGTCTCTGCACGAATAAATTTCGTCAACAGACTTTCCAAGAAGAAACAAATAAAGTATAAAGTTTAACAATAAAGGTGTCACATTTAAAGTAGAATAATAAGAAAAATATCTGTAATGTTTAAATGTTATTTTAATTTGAATTTATAAAAAACAATACATTTTAATTCAACATATTTACTTTTTAGAGAAATCCTTTCTTAGAAAAATTTAATTCTTTTAGAAATTATTTGTATTTTGTGCAATACATATAGATAAATTCATTCACATCTAAGAAGTTTAAGCAATTTTTCTATTGTAATGTTATTTTCAAAACGCGAGTCTTTGCTAAGTTATGAAACTTTCATTTATTAAAGTTAACTTTCTTAAATTATGAAACTTACAATTACGAGAGGAAACAGAAACGCATCGAAAAATACATGTTAGTGCTCTGTTCTCGAAATCTTTTAGTGTAAATATAATTAATAATTTTATAAATTATATTTTATAGGTATATACAGTTAATTGAAAGTTGATAAAAATAAGGATTTTCATTTTAGATTATTAAAAAAAAAAAAAAAAAAAAAAAAAAATGCATTCATAAGTTAAATACACAAAAAAGCAAGACTTACAAACAAGTTTAAATAACAAAATTTTCCCTCTTAGTTATATAATTATGAAGAGCAGTTAAGACAAATCAAGAAAAAAAATGCAAAATAAAGAAAACCAATAAATAATTTTAGCATGATAGAATAAAAAACAGAGGTTACTTATTTCAGAAAACGTATTTGTAGTAATTTTCAAATGCAGTTTTCAAAATGCTAAAGAACGACGTGATTGTAGTTTCTCAAACACACTACGAATTCTGAGAAAACTACATTTCTGGTACGAAATCCACGGAACGAGGCATAAAACACCTTTCATTAATGAGACACGGGTGAATTTCATGTATCCTTACGCATAAAGGAGGAGTTGCATGTTTTATTTTCCCTCTTTTCTAAAATGTGAAATGCTGACTTTTCTAATTACTTGCAAGTAAAGGAATTTAAAAATTTTAAAGTATATGCATTTGAAAGAATATAGGTTCTCTGGTTTTATTCTTTTATCCAAGGATTGAAAATATTTTTATGATCGTTTTAGTGCTCGAGATGGGAATTTTCAGATCTTTGATAAATATTTAAAAATACTTGCAGATTTTTTTTAAAAAATCGAAAACCCAAAAAACATTTATTTTTTTTTCGCTCTTTCGAATACATTTTATTCCATTACATTAAAAGCAATACCCTATAAGTAAATAGAAAAGTATTAAACTCTATAGGATTAACATTAAGCGCGGAATATCCTGGTGCCGCGTCGACGGGAGCCTTAAAGGTTTTATCTCAATACTAACTGGAGTATCCATTTTCCGCATGAGTGAAGTTTTTAAATAAAATGATCAGTTATTAAAAAGTAAATGACCAGTAAAATTTAAAATAAATGACTAGTTATAGCTTAGAATCCACTTTTAAACCAGTACAAGATGATATACAGAAAAATAATGAATAATTTAGTAAATAATGGCTCCCTTTCTATTAATATCCTAAAAACAACTAAGATATACAGGGGGTGGACAAAAATATGGAAACACCTTGTAAAATGCATGTTTGAAAAGAAAGATTGATTTTAATGAAATATGTAGGTGGCGCTGGCGTTTTTGACTACTAACGCCACCTATACAACTTCGTAAATGTGCTAAACAGTTCAGTTGTTGTCGGAGTACTGTTATGTGAGGTTGTCATTGCATTATGTCAGAGTTAACAGACTTCGAACGTGGGCAAATTGTTGGAGCACGTATGGTAGGTGCTTCCGTAAGCAAGGTAGCCGAGGTGTTTAGTGTTTCAAGAGGTACTGTATCGAAGATTTATTCCGCATATTTGAAAAGCGGAAAAACATCATCTGCTAAATCACAGCGCGGACGAAAGTGTGTGCTGAGTGATCGTGACAGACGATCATTAAGGGCAATTGTGACGAAAAATAAGAAGACCACAGCTGCAAAAGTTACTGCTGAAATGAATGTTGTGTTACAGAACCCTATGAGTACCAAAACAATTAGAAGGGAGCTTCATAAACAGGGAATTTCTGGCCGTGCTGCAATTGAGAAGCCACTCTTTAGTGATGCTAATGCCCGTAACAGGAAAAGGTGGTGTTTAAGTCATAAAGCCTGGACTATAGGGCAGTGGAAGCGTGTAATATGGTCTGACGAGTCTTCTTTCACATTGTTTCTCACTTCTGGCCGAGTTTACGTCTGGAGAACGCCATCTCAAGCCTATAATACAGACTGCTTGTTGCCAATAGTGAAACATGGCGGGGGTTCTGTTATGGTTTGGGCAGCCATATCGTGGTTCTCTGCTGGCCCCATGATAACTGTGTCAGGGCACAGGACTGCCAAGACTTATGTGAACATTTTGGCAGATCAAGTTCATCCCATGGTACAAACTTTGTTCCCCGATGGTGATGGTGTCTTCCAAGACGACAAAGCCCCTGTTCACACAGCTCACATTGTCCAGGACTGGTTTTCTGAGCACGAGGAGGATTTGTCCCATCTCCCCTGGCCACCACAGTCACCAGACCTGAATATTATCGAACCTTTGTGGTCTACATTGGAACGGAAAGTGCGTTCTCATTATCCACCGCCAACATCGTTATCTGAACTTGCCACAGTTTTGCAGGAAGAATGGTATAATATTCCCTTGGCACACATACAGGAACTGTATTTATCCATTCCGAGAAGACTGCAAGCTGTTTTGGATGCCAACGGGTTTCCTACACCATATTAAGCAAAGAAACATGTTTTTTAAAAGGTGTTTCCATATTTTTGTCCAACCCCTGTATATATTTTTAAATAATACACACATTTTGGGGAAGAGTTATTCGGAAAAGAATTGTAATTTTGCTACTAAGAATGAATAAATAAATATTCTGTCATAAAAATCACTATGCCATATCTCACGTAATATGCACATAACTATGTGTAGCACTTCGCCTTTTCTTCTTCTTCTTTTTTTTTTTGTGATGGACGAGTTTATAACTAAAAAGATGTATAAAATGAAAGTAATATAAAACTCTTATTTTCGTAAGAATTCTGAAGGTGATAAAATTGAATTTCTTAAATAATTTCTTTTAATCCTTCGTGGATAGAAAGAACAAAGCTTCAATTAAGTTATTACTTCTTGTATAAAATTTTCCTCTACTTTCATCTTATGATCATTTCATTATTATTATTAATGTACAAAATCTATTATATTTCAAATTATCATTATAATACAGATATACATATGTACTATATACTAACATAAATCAGTATTAGTTTTATCACATACAGTTAATTATTAGATTTAATTAAATAATTTTTATTTTTAAATTGCGAATGTGTAAAATCATATATAAGAAAATACTAGGTAAACCATTTTAATGGAAATGACATGCAGAAAAAAATCTGTAAAAGGTTTTTAGGTTTCTATATTGTATTTTCTTACAAAATATTTGGAGTCTCTAAAAAGTTCTCAGAAAAATATATGTTTGTAACTATACGAAATATATATATCCTTGTTAACTATTATACTTATCAAACGAAACAAAGAATTATGATAAAAAGGAAATCATAGATTCCAGAAATTAAAGAACATTATCGCTTAAATTATTAATTAGGAGAATTATATTTATGTAATTAATTTTCATTAAAAGTATTAGTAAGTAATGAAGTATTAATAAGTGAAAAAATATAAATACACTATAAGTTTTACAGTATAAGAACTAAAATTAAAGTATATATAATAAATTTCAAATTTTCTGCAGGAAAATCTGAATAAACATACACACGCAAATAGAAATTTTCTAGTGAGGGGTCGTATACACTAAAAATATTTTATTTTGTACTGTGTTGGACGAGAATTTTTCATTTTTTATGTTTACTCTTAATACATTAAATTATTGTACAGGCATTTATTTATCTAATTATCAAAATGTATTCCAGGATTCATGTTATATGATTGTTTTTCGACATTTATATTACATTATTATTATCTGTAGTAATATAATATATTCGTTTTATAAATGTTCTTTTTACTTGGGTTTCAATAATAGTAAGAAATCATTTGAATTTTTAAACGAGTAAAATAACGCTTTCCTTATTAGAAGCAAATAAAAATAAAATCTGAATTACAATACACATCAAAAATTCTTTTGGAAGATCATAGTGCATTCAAATTAATGGAAGCTGAATATAAAAATAATAAAAATCAAATCAATATATAAATATTCCATTGAAATATTTATATATAATATTATAAACAGTTAAGAGATTATTTGACGTTGTTCAGAAGGAGAGAGAGAAAATTTACAAAAAATAAAAAGAGCAGAACTTTTTTTTAAACTGGATACTATTTTTATATTTCTTTCTGTAAAAAAAAAGCAAATACGATTACATATTATTTTACTTTTTTTAATGCGGTATAAATATTTGTATATTATCTTAAATCTCAAAGAAATGCAATTCAAAAATAAAAACATAATTACCTTTTGCTATTTCAAAGAAATTAAATTTAAAGGAAGGTATTGCCGATTTAGAACTGTGGGCCACTCATTTCTTCGAAAAAGTGTGATTTCCTTCTGGGTCATTTCAACTCTCTTTTTATTAGCCCTGATGCCTGTCATAAAATAGGGAATGTGTTTTTATCACTTCTGTTGGGGGACTTCTGTTTGTCATTTCTGTTGGGAGGGTGTATTTCCTGTCCATTCAAGTGCAAATTAATACAAGGTCACTGAAAGGAGATGTCTGTGACTGTCCTTCCTACAGTATTTTTAACAATAAATTGGATACATCTCGCTTTAGAAATAAAACAAATATTTTCTCTGATTCTCAGCAAACGTTGTAAATAGATATATTTAATATGGAAGTAACTGTCTTCAACCAGTCATGTTCGGGAATAACATTTGACGATTAAAATTATTCTGATCATGATCTTATTGAGAACGAGACGAGACCTCCTCAAAGGCGCTGCCCTGAGCCCGGGCCCATGTCTTAAAACAGTGTTTCCTAAAGTGTGGTACGCGTTGCACCGGAGTTCAGTGGTGATAAGCATCGCTGTTAAGCACTGCACCGTGCTTAAGAGCGCCTAATTCTACGTTCTCATGAGTCGAGTCAAGACAGCTTTGTGAGGTGTGAGATGGTCCGGTGTGACACAGAGGGAATATACCACACTTCGCTACAGAGACAGCTAACTTCGTTAATAGTTCGTGGCTTCTCCAGGTGCCTGTGTATTTTAAGTTTTTGTGGGATTTTTCTTATAGGATATGTTCGTTATGTGATTATTTTTATAAACTA
>BMAW01112463.1:0-12165 GCA_019974015.1 Nephila pilipes
GTACGACCCCGTTTAAACTCGGCAAACCACCGACAAATCGTTGCTTTTGATGGACAAGAGTCCGGGTAACATTTTTCAATCCATTGTTTCGCTTGTACGGTGTTTTTACCCATTAAAAAACAATGTTTTATCAGAACACGAAACTCGGTTTTTTCCATTTTTTAAACAAACTACAAAACGACTTTACTCCAACCTCGATAAATCAACTGTTTTTGGTCCGATCGACTTAAAATTTTGACACGTTTCAAGCAAAGGTTCGTACTCTAGAAAGACCTGGTTACTGGTTTACTACGAGTGCCATCTCTGGGTTAGTCTTGGGAGTTATTGATTGATGTGTTATACTATTATTAAAAATTGGTATTGTTATCATAAACATATTAAAACTAAAGTTATTAAAATATTTCTTTCTTCACCAGCAACTAGTATAACTGATTTTCACACGTATTTTCCTTTAACGAACCTCTGATTTTGTCTTACTATACTGTTCGATGTCAACTTCGCTTTGTGAAAGAACCCCGTGATGTGTATACTACCCTACCATGACGTTAGCCTTATATGAGTATCGTTCAGTAAATTCTATGAAAAAGATAGAAAAACAAATTATTTTAGGTAGTTTTATTTTCATGTTTCACTATTATCTCTCCTTTTAGCCCCACACATTTTTCCAAAAGTTTCTCAAATTATTTGAAGCCATTTAAAAAGTAAGATTTCGGAAGGTCCTTAAAATAGATTTCTGTTTGGGTGATGGCTTCTTCGCTCGATGAGAACCAGTGTCCGCCGCATTTATGAAAGCATTTATTTAAGTTTGGAAGTAAGAAAACTAACTGGGGAATACATTGGATGATTTAATAACACGAACATTAATTCCATGATTTTGAACATCCAAAACGCACAGATGTGACCCATGTATTGTCTTGATGGAATGGGATATTATCTTTAGGATCTTTTAGATATGAGAATCTTTTGTTTCAAATGAGGTTATTTTATTACAACGTTTTTCTGAATTTCATTTGGTGTGTGTGTGTGTGTGTGAGTGTGTGTGTGTGTCATCAAGTTGTCGATCGTTAATTTAACCAACTTCCCATCAAGCTGGAGCTTTCAAATTTTGGGAATCGTTCGTACTCGCCTAACAATGCAATATTTAGACGTTTGCGACAAGTTTTAACTTATATTTCAATAATTTTAATAAGTCAAAATATTCTTTCCTCTCGGCGCTTTTAGGATTGAGGAAAAAATTTCTTTCCCCCTCTGGGAACACCGGGCACTCCCCACACCACATGAGGCCTCGTAAAACTATTGTACTCACAAAGGGGAGATACTATCTCCCCTTTACTATCTCCGAGATAGTAAGGGTTGCTGACTTTTAGACAGTAATCATTCGCAAGAAAGAAAGTTTCCAATATTTGGCACCATGTCTTATCACAATAATTTTTTCTGAATTCTGGTTCCCATTTTTTTTTAATAGAATGACTTACAAATTTTCAAATGCATGTTTTGATTTTATGAGTATTATGAATTTTTTAATACGCTCACAAATATCTCTTTTTTAGTAAATTTTAAAGTTAAAAATAACCAACAGTTTTAACAATATTTCAATAATTTTCTTTAATAAACTTTGCCACCATATAAAAACGTTGTTTTTAAAAACGTTGGTTTTTATATCGAATTTTTTACAACTTTTTTCTGAATTTCACTTGGTGTGTGTGTGTGTGTCATCAAATTTTCGATCGTTAATTTAACCAACTTCCCATCAAGCTAGAGCTTTGAAATTTTGGGAATCGTTCGTACTCGCCTAACAATGCAATATTTAGACGTTTGCGACAAGTTTTAACTAATATTTCAATAATTTTAATAAGTCAAAATATTCTTTCCCTTCGGCTCTTTTAGGATTGAGGGAAAAATTTCTTTCCCCCTCTGGGAACACCAGTTACATGAACGAGACTCAAAATTACGAAATCCGTCCCCATTAACCCTCGTAATGCTTTTAAATGCGACGTCAGTTCACAATCAGTCAATAAAAGAATTTCTCTATTTCGTCACATTTTGGTATTTTAATTTTTCAAAATATATTCTTGAATTTCTTAATATTCGAATTAACACTTTCAATACTCTGATTATCATTTCACATATTTTTTTTCTCCATAAGAAAGCAAGGTCATTCGGAAGAATATGATATCGTACGACATGTCAAAGCAAATTCTTCTATAGAATTCCGAAGGCAGGAAAAGAAATTAATTATTTCTATTGAATGGAAATAGGCTGTCACATATCATAAATGGGAAAGATGTGTTATCACCAAGTAACATCTCACATCGCTGCCTATGTCATATTCAATCCCATGTTTTGCTCACAAAATAACGCCAGCGAAAATGGTGAATTTTTTGTGACTGTAGAAATCAGTTGCTTATTTGATGTTGAAGCAGAAATATATGGATAAAAGATATGACAAAAAAAAAAAAAAAAAAAAAAAAAAAAGTAAATTATTAAAAGATAATATACAGAATTTATTTTTAGAGGGTAATTTTGTTCGTATATATATCAGCATATATTTATTTTATTTAACTCTTATCGTTCGATAAAAAAAAATATTTATATCTTACACAAATTCAGTTTGCCTTCATTTTATTTCTAGAAATTCATTCTTACTTGACTATTCCTTTTTATGTAACAGTAGAAAATTTTTCAATTAATCTAAATTTTGCCTGAATATTCATATTTTATTACCTTATTGAGCTTAAAAGATAGAAAAATACCCAAGAAAAGTTTTTGTAAAGTGTATTTTTACTGTTAAAAGAAAAATATAAGTAAACATTAAGACTTTACGCAAACATGGCAATTCAAAAGGAAATAAATATATATTGATATTTTACAGATTCAATAATACAGAATAAATAACCTTATCTGAAAAATAGACGATTATTTTGCAGAAATAACCCTTACATAGGACGATATTGTAGTTTAAGTTCTGAGCACTGAAAATTTTTTTAAAACTAATTAATAATCTTCATTTTATTCCAATATGAAAAATCTTTTACTTGGTATAAAATCTCAAGAATGTTCTATTCTACTTATAGGTATTTTGGTAAAAAAATATATATATGTATAAAATTTCAGGTTTATGGATGCGTAAACTTCTGAGATATTTTGTTTTGAAAACCACTCGCTTTAAGAGCCTTTCCGGCCACAGAAATTTATAACAAATTATTATTAAAACCGCTGTTACTCAATTTCTAAATAAGATAGAAGCAAATTTCAAACATAATTTTAAAGATAAAAGCATGACTTTTAAAATGAGACTAAAAAAATTGATATTTTGACGAAACATTGTGTTTTGAAGGGATATAATCATCTTATATATTTTGTTTTTAAAAATTTATTCTGGTGTCAATGTGCTCAGAATATACGAATGGCGTAGTCACTGAACTTAATTACGTACCCATTACTGGTAATATTAAGCTAATAAACGATGCATGAAAATCAAGAATAACTTTAGCTCCCGTGAAGCCTTGATATTCTCTAGTATAAATTCAAAGGCTCCATAATAAGTAATTATATTTGTTCACACGTCTTACGCCTATAAATAACATAGAACCGAGCTAAGGAACCAATGAGGCACAAACTTCTGTTATGTGTATAAATGGTAATTTTTTCCCGAATAAATGTAATATTTCTGCTTCGATTGACATTTAAGAACACCTGGAGCACTATATGGCAGAGACATAATAGGAAACCGAGAGTGATTTGGTTGAAGCTGTAAAATTAGTGAAGCGTTCTGTTCTTTCCGTTTTATTATAAAATAAAAATTGAAGGATGTCTATTAGAGATTTAATTGAATTTTATGTATATAAGTCATGAAAATTATATTAAAATTGAAAAAAAAAGTATGATAGAAATGATTGCAAAAAATCGATAATGCATTCTTTTTTAGTTCCTACTATTAGTTCACACTCTCCCTATATAAATTTATATATCTTGTTCAAATTTTCAATCGTTTGTAAAATATTTTTATTCATCCACTCAAGTTCAAATACATTTTTTTAACTTAGTGGAGGACAATTCATATTAAAACAGTTTTTGTTTTCAATTATTACTTCATTTAGTTAAATTTAATTGGTAAAAATTCAGTTTAGACAATCACTTGGTGCGATTCCAAAAACTGCAAACTTGGCAATTTTTTTGGCTGCACGTTAAGTCCACAAAGCGGACCAGGTTAGCCACATTTGGCAAAATACCGCCAAATAATTCTTGTCACTAAGGTTGGTTGAGCTAAACTGCATTCCAACCATTTAATTTACCGGATGAATTAAGAAAGAAGCATATGCTTCTACTAGGTCATTTGTCTTGCCATGCCAAAGTTGGTAGAGCGTCGGCGTAGAATCTTCATGCCTTCGGATCGAATCTCGTTGAAGCATAAAATTTTTCTATTTGATGTTCAAATAATTAATTTTAGTTTTATATGGGAGAAAAAAATTTCTCTTACATAAGATATTTAGCGGAATTTAAATTTAGGAATAAATCCCGTCAGGAACTAAGGTCGCTGGAAAAAAATTTCTTTTGCCATTTAATATTATGATTCTGACATATGTATATAAATATTTATATTAATCGTAATTATTTAATGATAAGAAACTAAAATAAAAAAAGAATTTCGTTGTTTTTGGATTTTTTTTTATATTATTTGTTTTATTTTTAGATCATGTTAACCTATTTACTTCGAATATTCTTGTACCGTGGTAGCCTAATTGTCATGGGCGTGGAAATGCAGCCAACTGTTTTTGTCGAGTCCTAGGTTCGAGTTTTGATGTTATAATGCACCCGTCGTGTAGCCACGATTGAATCTCGTTAAATCGGACAGGGCTCAAATTTCTCCTGCTGGCGTGTTGTGGGAGGCATGTGCAACTTAGGTGTTGTCCTCGGCACCTGACCAAGGTTCAAAAAACGAGATTCGTCACCAATAGCCGTCGTGATGTTAATAAAATCAATAAATCTGCCGAATATCCTTAATTACAACGTTTTTCTGAATTTCACTTGGTGTGTGTGTGTGTGTGAGTGTGTGTGTGTGTGTGTCATCAAATTTTCGTTCGTTAATTTAACCAACTTCCCATCAAGCTAGAGCTTTGAAATTTTGGGAACCGTTCTTACTTGCCTAACAATGCAATATTTAGACGTTTGCGACAAGTTTTAACTAATATTTCAATAATTTTAATAAGTCGAAATATTCTTTCCTCTAGGCGCTTTTAGGGTTGAGGAAAAAACTTCTTTCCCCCTCTGGGAACACCGGGCACTCCCTACACCACATGAAGCCTCGTAAAACTATTGTACTCACAAAGGGGAGATACTATCTCTCCTTTACTATCTCTGAGATAGTAAGGGTTGCTGACTTTTAGTCAATAATCATGAGCAAGAAAGAAAGTTTCCAATATTTGGCACCATGTCTTATCACAATAATTTTTTCTGAATTCTGGTTCCCATTTTTTTTTTTAATAGAATGGCTTACAAACTTTCAAATGCATGTTTTGATTTTATGAGTATTATAAATTTTTTAATACTCTCACAAATGTCTTTTTTTAAGTGAATTTTAAAGTTAAAAATAACTAACAGTTTTAACTAATATTTCAATAATTTTCTCTAACAAACTTTGCCACCATATAAAAGCGTTGTTTTTAAAAACGTTGGTTTTTATATCGAATTATTGCGTACTTGCCTTCATAAAAATCTGAATTAAAGTAATACTTTAATTGTTTAATGTATTACTTTATAACTAACTTAACTTAACATGCGCTTATAATGTAATGTTGCTTACATTAACTTAACTAAATGTTGTGCTTATATATTGGAATGTATTTAAAATTAGAGTTATTATATAACATTCAATTATGTAATTATACATAACGATAAAAATGTGTATAATTTCAAAGTAAGTTATGAAAAAGTGCAATATATAATTATATCAAGAATAAGAAGGATTATTTATATTCGAATTTGTTCTAAAGAAATATTTTGTTTTTATGCTGGGTGAGACATAAATCACAATAATAATTTAAAGGGATATAACATCTTGTGATTGACTTTTTAAATTAGATATGTATAAAAGAATTTTTTTATTCATTATATTTTAACACACGTAAAACGTGCATTTGAGAAAAAAAATAATTTTAAAGCTAACAATTACTTTCTTTCACATTATCTCATTATTTTAAAATTCCTGCTACTTCGAAAAATCTCAATATTTTCATGTAAATTATTTTCTCAATTTCTGAAAAAGTTTCTGACGGTTATGTGCATGGATGTCGTTGTACTAGTATTATTTATATTTTAATTTTTCTTATTGGACTTACGAAAAAAAATTAAAAATTAGCTAGATCAAATTTTATGAATTTTTATAAAAAAAAATAATAAGTATTCATCTGAACCATTATTACATGCACAGAATTATCGAATGCATTATGGAGAACAACCAGGAAAAAAATTAAAACTTTACATGGATTACGAGAAATTCCTTTACAGTCAAATTACATGATTTTCATATAAAAATAAATGTTAAACATCGTATTAAAAATTTTGAAAGTCGATAAATGCTTTAACACACTGTTTAAGAAAAATTAAGTAATTCGCTGAGTAATGTAGATCGAGGGTAATGGAAAATTTTACCTATATTTAAAAAAAGCCATAAAACTGAAATTAAAATTCAAATGCTGGAAACGAAAGTTACGGATTAAAATTGTGTAAAAATGCATATCTGACAGCGTGCGAAAAATAACTAACATTACTATACAAGAAAAGGTTCCTCTTTTTCTCACACATAGGACAAATGTACGTCACTTCGTTTAAGATTGCTTCCTTCGAGACTTAACACATCAATCAATAACTCCCGAGACTAACCCAGAGATGGCGCTCGTAGTAAACCAGTAACCAAGTCTTTCTAGAGTACTAACCTTTACTTGAAACGTGTCAAAATTTTAAGTCGATCGGACCAGAAACAGCTGAGTTATCGAGGTTGGAGTAAAGTCGTTTTGTAGTTTGTTTAAAAAATGGAAAAAACCGAGTTTCGTGTTCTGATAAAACATTGTTTTTTAATGGGTAAGAACACCGTGCAAGCGAAACAATGGATTGAAAAATGTTACCGGACTCTGTCCATCAAAGACAACGATTTGTCGGTGGTTTGCCGAGTTTTAAACGTGGTCGTACCGACAACAGATCGACGCGGAACGCCGGGTAAACCTGTGGAAGCCGTTACACCGGAAAACTAGTGAAGTGACAAAAAATTATAGAAAGATCGTAAAGTGAAGCTCGTGAGATTGCTGAGATGACACAGATATCATATGGAAGTGTATTTACTGAAAAAGGTTTTTTTGAAGTGAAAAGTTTTTCCAAGTGGGTGCCGCGATTAGTTCGATGGAACAAAACAGCAACGAGTCGATGATTCAGAAAGCTGTTTATCGCTATTTACTCGCAACAAAAAAGATTTGGAAAAGCGTTGGAACGATTGTATCACCCTAAAAGGTGATTAACAAAAGGTGTTATGTTGATGAATAAAAAAAAAATTTGCAAAAAAAATGTTGTTTTCAATGTTAGACTCGGGAGTTATTGATCGATGTGTTACGAAACTAACCTTGCTTTAAGCTATTCTACAGCAGTCACTTCATATTTATTTACCAAGGACAAAATTAGATTAACACTAGAATTACCGAGGTGGGTCATCTGTGACCCTAGACGTGAGTTTTTTCTCGTTTCATGGTTGTATTTTAAAATAAAGCTTTCTAACTTTTTGATTTTTTTCTAAATATTCAGTTTCATGTCTTAAAACGAGTTTAGTTGAATTCCAAGGAAAAACATTTTTATTTATATGTCTGTATACCTAGGACTACAATGGGGGTCATATCTGAACCAAGCAAGATAATTGCCTTTTCATTTATTTCGACTGGGATTTCAACTCTTACATTTTTCAGTTATAAAAGAATTGGATGAAGAGATATAGAGCACCTGCTTTTGCAAAAGGGTGAGAATGATAAGAGGGTGTATCCCCACATCTGGTCTCTACCTGTTAGGCAGATGTGTGAGAGTTTATGATTGGAAGCTGTGTTATCTATGTATTAGAATGTTGTACAATGTTCTTATCTCTGTTCTACGCTAGAAAATAAACAAAAAGAATATTTTCCCTGTTGTAAACTAAGCAGAGGGAAAACGAATTATTGGGATTCCAGTTTTACAGACGCTTAGTGGTGGCACTCGACAAGTGAGGCATTTTGAAAGAAGAAGTTTTTAAATTGCTAAATGAACTATCAGAAAAAGGTTCTTGTGACGAAAATACATCCGATGATGAAGAAAATTTTATTATAAACGACGAAAAAATATTGTGGAAAATGTTTATATAATTTCATCGTCTGAATCCAGTTCAAGGGGGCCGCGGTAGCCTAGTGGTCAAGGTCGTGGACTAGCGGCCGGAATTTTTCGTTCAGTCGCAGGTTCGATCCTTCGTTTAGTTCAGCCAAAAACCCGCCGTATAGCCGGGGCTGATGCACGTTAAATCTGTCCGGGGCCCAAAGTCCTCCCGTTGGCGTGGTGTGGATGTTAGGAGAGGGGGGTGCAAGCTCAGGTGTCGTCCTTGACACTTGACCGTGGTTCAAAATTACGAGGTCCGTCGCCAATAGCCCTCGTGTCGCTTCTAGTGCGACGTTAATAAAAACTAAACTAAACTAAACTAAACTAATCCAGTTCAAGTGACAGCGAGCTGAATGAAAATGCTGCAATTAAATGCAGTTCAGGAATTCGTAAAACAACAAAGTATTGTAAATGTTTTAAGAAAAAAATAAAGCAAATTGGAGCAATCACCCCTACAAAGTGATTTGGAATAAGGGAAAGATAGAAAATAGAGAAGCTGTGTTCAGTTTCTTCTGTTCGACGACGTATTCAAAATATTCTAAAAGAAATTTTGAGATCCATACCCTATTCCAAAAGAAATATTGGTATTAGAAATCCTATAACTTCCTGGAGAGTTTTCATAAAATATTAAATTTTGAATATCATAAAGAAATATACAGAAATTGAAGCAAGATCATAGCTAAATAATGAAATTTGAAACAATTATCTCGATGAACTTGATTCTTTTATTGCAATATTACATGTTCGAGGAGCTTTATCTGCAAAAGAGATTTCCATTACCTGGGTCAAAAGATCTGGGGCCATTCAACAATTAGCCGAAACAGAGTTTTAGAAATTTTGCGATATATGCGTTTTGAATTAAAAATTTCAAGATCAGATAGATTGAACGATGGTAATTTTGCACTGATATCAGATGTTTGGAACACATTTATAGAAAAGTGTCTCATGTGTTACAAACCAGGAGAAAATGTTACTGTAGATGAGAAGCTTTTTCCGCCAATGTTCCACACACTGCGAAAAACGGATATGCAAAATCGAGTAGAAAGTGCTCACTTTTGAATACTTCACATACTCAAAATGGCTCCGATCCCAACGTATTCAAATTTGAGATTCGCACATACTCATTTTTAGTAACAAGCACATACTCAGAATGGCAACTTCACGTACTCACTTTTGAATACGTCACATACTTAAAATAGTTCCTATCCCAACATACTCATATTTGAGTCTCGCACATGCTCATTTTTGTACGTACTCAAAATGGAAACTTCACATACTCATTTCTGAATATAATCTTGTATCAATTATGAGTGTGGAATAGAAAAATGAGTGTCATGTATTTATTTGTGAATCTGTTACTGTATCAAATATGAGAATCAAACAATCCAGTGAGTATGTTTTGAATTTATTTTCCGATAGTGTTGTTGTATCGAAAATGAATTTTAAACAGAAAAATATATATCAATTAAAATTTTCAGGGAAATAAATAAGCGCTCCTTTATTTGCAAGTATCATTTTCTTCATCTTATATATTATTTTACTCTTTATGAAGTTTTTGTTACAAAACTTCCGATTCAATTCGGTTGAATCGAAGTTGGAGGGGGCCTGGCGAACTTTAACTTTCTTTTGGCGATAAATCGCTAATGTGGTTACCAAGCAGGTTTGTTTATGGTAACCCTATAAAATCTGTAAAAGAGGATTCGACGTCAACGTCATCTTTTCTTGCTTCTCATTTGAAATACCCGCCTTGGTGTCATTCTGGTACTTCATTTGCCTTCCAAGCACGACGCAATCTTTTTTTCTCTCTTTCGGAAGCTCCGAGATTGAAACACCCGCTTTGGCGCCATCTCAAAAAAATCGCCAAGGGGATCCATCAAAGTTCGATTTTACCGAAAATAATTTTAATGCAAATTAAAGTAAGAAGTCTCTAAGCTACGATTACGATGTAATATGAATACAGACAAAAAAACAACTGCAAAGCACAAATAACTACTCACAGAAAATCATTTTCAAATCATAAATCAGAAAATCATGATCAATAACATTTCAACAACATTTTTATATCTTATTTAAAAGAATCTTTCTGTAGTTGTGAGCGAGTCACTGGGGAAAAAAATGTAAACAAACACAGACGCGAAAATGAGTATGCGTACATACTCATTTTAATATTCCTGTATTCTACCGCGTGTAGCGTGGTAAATACGAAATATAGTTCGAAATATTAAAGCAAACCATATTTGTTTTTGAAACCCACTTTGTAAAATACGTAGTCAGTATATAAAAGGAACTTTTATAGTCCTTATATCTGTGATAATTTTTTGAGAATGCTGATTTCCCATTTTTTTTTGGTTTTGAATACTTGTCATGTTCACATTCGATAAAGGTATACGCTCAAATCTGATACAAACATACTCATTTCAAAATGAGTACGTCTAGGTATTCATTTTTGAGTATTTCTTTTTTCTCCGTGTAGCTTCTTGCAATATATGCCAAACAAACCTGACAAATTTGGCATCAAATGTTGGTTGGCTGTAGTTGTGAGCCCAAGGTACGCAATCAACTAATTTCTATGTTTAGAAAAAATCTACTCCAAATCAAATGATCTAAATGTTGGTGAAAATGCTGCTCTTAGGTTAGTATAACCTTATCTAAAAAAAAAAAGGACGAAATGTAACAAGTGACAGGTTTTTTTTACATCTCAAAGACTTGTAGAAAGCCTAAGAAATGGTTTGAGCTATGTTAGAACAATCAATAGAACAAAAAGAGAAGTTCCAAAATGCTTCAATAAAACGAAAAAAGAATTATATTGAAAAAACTTCATGACACATAATAACACCATTTTTGTTTCTTACCAATGTAAAAAACACAAAAATGTACTTCTTCTATCCACATTGCATTCTTCTTTAGAAATTACTGAAAGTGAGATGAAAACTCATGAAATAATTCATTTCTACAATTCCACAAAATTTGGAGTCGATGTTAAAAGATTACAATTAAATATTTCTTGAAATCTGCATCAAGTCGTTGGCCTATGCATGTTATTTTTTTTTCAATATTCTAGATCTAGCGGCGATTAATATAACACATGGATCAATAAGTCCCGAGACTAACATTGGAAACAATATTTTTTTTGCAAAATTTTTTTTTATTCATCAACATAATCTCCTTTTAGGGTGATACAATCGTTCCAACGCTTTTCCAATTTTTCAATACCATGTTTATAAAAAAAATTATCTTTCGCTTCAAAATAAGCTTCAGTTTCAGCGATGACCTCCTCATTTGAGCCAAATCTTTTTCCCTGGAGCATTTTTTTAAGATCAGCAAAGAGCCAGTAGTCACTGGGGGCTAAATCTGGTGAGTATGGGGGGTGGGGAAGCAGATCAAAGCCCAATTCGTTCAATTTTGCCATTGTTTTCATCGACTTGTGGCAGGGTGCATTGTTTTGGTGAAAAAGGATTTTTTTCTCTGCATGTGCGGTCGTTTTTTTGCGATTTCCTCCTTCAAACGCACCAGCAAGTCAATATAATAATCACTGTTGATCGATTTACCTTTTTCGAGGTAGTCAATGAAAATCACGCCATGCGTATCCCAAAAAACTGACGCCATGACTTTGCCAGCTGACTGCTGCGTTTTCGGACGGCTTTCGCCAGCTGTGCGCCACTCAGATGACTGTCGCTTCGACTCTGGAGTGTAGTGATGTATCCATGTTTCGTCCATGGTCACGTAACGATGCAAGAAATCTTTTTTGTTGCGAGTAAATAGCGATAAACAGCTTTCTGAATC
>BMAW01112466.1:0-19163 GCA_019974015.1 Nephila pilipes
GTGTGTGTGTGTGTGTGTGTGTGTGTGTGTGTGTGTGTGTGAGTAATGTCCGGTTATAATGATGAGCACTTCGGTTTATTCGAAGCTATTTATTCTTACATACAGGGATTAATATGTACAGACACTTGAATACAGTTAATTTTGAAAAGCTTAAGTAATATCTGCAACACAAATATACGAAGATAGTTCATTTCAGCCAGGTTGTGCTCCGTGTACTTATTCCTTAAAAGTTTACTGACGCGATATCACAGACACTCCGTGTGTCTACTTTAGTTCAGTTATGGCGTATTCCAGAGAAAACGACCTTTTTTTCCTAGCGGAATGTCGCTAAGATGATAGTAGCGATCTCTGGGAGTGATATGTTCCAGGGCCACATGCTGAGTGAGAAGTCAAGTTCCATTTCTTCAGATATATATATTTGATAACCGAATAATTATATATATGTGTTTGTGTGTGTGTGCAATCCTTTATTTCATTTTTTTTTTTATTTAAAGTTGATATAGCCGTTTTTTTTCAATAGAATTTCTTATGTTTTGGATTGTAAAGAAAATATTGTAATAGGATAAGCGTTTACACGTTTGGTGGCGAAATATTTTCTTTATATAGAACAATCTTTCAGACTTTTTGAAGCTATTTTTTGTTTTTAGGAGATAAAGAAGAAATTTATTATATTTTCTAAATTATTTCTTATTCTGAATCGCACGATTGACATGTTTATTTTTAACTTGTGCTTCCTTTTTTTTCTTCATTTTGGCAAGTATGATAGGTATTTTACACCTTTTTGAAACATATCATTATTTTTATGCTTTCAAGTTAAGTTTTTAAGTTTCAATTATTATAAAAGAATATTTATTTTAAAATAGTATTGATTACTCAACCTAAATTATAATATTAATACTTCTATTAAATGCATTCATACAATCATTAAACATGCATAGTTTCATACCACTTCTTTGATACCATGTGAATAGTAAATAGTATTTTCTAGTTTTAAGTAATGTAGAAAAGCAACAATGTTTTTGTAAAAAAAAAGACTTAACATAAATAATTTCATAACTAAAAGAGTAATTTATATTGCTTAGCTACCATTTCATCATGTTTCATATTACATATACCGTCACTTGACCATGGTTCAAAATTACGAGGTCCGTCGCTAATAGCCCTCGTGTTGCTTCTAGTGCGACGTTAATAAAAACTAAACTAAATTAAACATATTACACATACATTTTTATATTTAAATTATTTCCTTCAAAAATTACTACTTAGATGTAATGTTTAAATTTCATTCTGTTGTTATAAAATATAGAATGTATACGAAATAAATATGTATAAATGCAATACTTTTGGAAAACAGAAGAAAATATCGTTAATAATCGTTAGAAATGTCTTATATGAGATGAACGAGGTAAACGATTAAAATATACACTTTCATTAATTATAGTTCCTCGATATAGCTGTTTTTATTATAAAATGTTTATTCAATGCGAGTTATCAAGAGCTAATTTTAAGGTAAGAACTAAAATAATGTTTATGTATTGAAATAAATTTTACTTCCTCACGAATTTTTAGTAAAATATTTTTATGAATCAAGTTTAGATATTTATTTCTATTTTAGAGGTATATAGTTTTCTATAAATCGTACAATTCTTCTGAAAAGTTACACAATTCTTTAAGTAATATTTTAATGCGCATCATTTTTTTAAACACTCTTTTCAGATATTTAACATGGAGTTATTAAAATTTGTTTTCAAATCTATATCAGAAACATATATAGTATTTTCACTGTGAAAATTAACGTTTTAGAAGCTTTGAGCGTAACCTATTTTAAAATGAAGCCAATATTTTTTATTTCAAATTTGAATTTCTTTTTCTACGTTCACTTTCAGAAACTTAGTCTGTCAAAAATATCTCCGCAGGACATAAATTTATGAAATTTATTCAAAGAAACGTTTTTAATAATTAAATTATTTAAAAGGTCCTATATATTTCTTTAAATAAATATAGATATATATTTTAATCAAATATTCATCGGAATTCATTACGTAATTCATTTCATTATAAAGTATAAATCAAACAGTAACAGATGACTATGCTAACGAATCTAAGTGCTCTTTCCTTTCAATCTCTGAATACATAATTTAAATTTACTCAAATGCCAAAAAACGTTTCAAACTTTTATCATACATGAGAACATTATGCAGTGAGTCCAAACTAATATTCAAGGGAATTAATAACTTATAGTTCTCTCTAATTCTAACTAGGTTTAACTTGACATTTTAGTTAACATTTTAAACTAGCAAACAGAAGCTAATGCACAATGCATACGTCAAGATATTACATAAAAGTTTGTAATTTAAGATTCATTTAAAAAAAACATCACATGTGTACCTGTATATTTTAATAAAAATTGTTATAATTGCAATATACTCATGTTTTAATGTGATTGATAAGATGAAATATTCGAAAATATGTAAATACTTTTTCGTATTG
Source organism: Nephila pilipes (assembly GCA_019974015.1). Taxonomy (NCBI): domain Eukaryota; kingdom Metazoa; phylum Arthropoda; class Arachnida; order Araneae; family Nephilidae; genus Nephila; species Nephila pilipes. The sequence goes on from BMAW01112466.1 coordinate 2,491, forward strand.
TACAAAATATTTCCTACATAATTTTATCTTATGTTTTTGTTTGTCTTTGTTTAACATAACTATTATGTATGAATAATTGACCATTTACTAAAATAACTATAATACTTTTCATAATTCCCATGATATAGTTCCGACATCCGAAAGAAAGACATCCGAAAATTTATTTATTAAGATCTCATAACTAAGATACAGAAAATATGTACACAACTTTGTGTGGAGTCACTTCTACTATAAAGTTAATTATTTTTCTAACAATTTATTAAACCATTATGGTACGATAATCGGTTTAATAATGAATAATGCTATGTTGTAAAATACATTATAATATTAATTTCTCTAAACACAACTCGTCAAACATTTTTAATAGATTTAAGATTGCTGTTCTGCAAATATGTATCAAGATTTGGATGTTGAAAACTCAATTAACCAATTATTATGTTAAACAATAGTAAGAAATAAAATCGGATTATAATTATTTTAACCAAGGCGAAATTAAATAAATTTCACCAAAAATAGGAAACATATTTGAAGGTTATATGTAATATTTCAAAAAGTTTGAATTTGAATTATGTAATTTTATATGAATCACACAAACACTAAAGTTTTTTTTTTTAAAGAAATCTTATAATTTTAAAAAAGTAAGTTCCTCACTTTGCCTATCCATAAAATATTTCGATGTATGTACTAAGTATACAATATCTTTGCTGAAACACGCTTGCTTCTGTTTCAACAATTAATAAAAATAAAATTTACATTAATATTTTTTTAACATTTGCTTAACAGAGGTATAATTATATTATTATTACTTCATTTTTGATGAAAATAATATTTCAAAAAATTGAATTTATCAACCATATAATGAAAAAAAAATGACATTGAGATTTCAGCGGCAATGTATCACAAATGTATCAAAAATCTTATCAACAACTGCTAAAAGATAAAATTAATTTTTGGACTTGATTCAATGCAAGCCTTTTTCAGACAGAGATATGTAATTATTGTAGGGAAATTGTGCTACTGAAATCTCGTTTTATCAAGAATCGTAGAATTAGAATCAATAATATGCTTAAGCCACACATTTAAAGAAATATATCCCGATACCTGAAAAATATTTAGAATTTTTTCAGAAAATGAGTGATGGGCTTTACACATTGTTATATGATCGGATGATAATAATTTTTTTTAACGTCGGACTTCCTAAGAATAAGAAGAGTTCTAACACATCGATCAATAACTCCCGAGTCTAACATTAAAAACAACATTTTTTTTGCAAAATTTTTTTTTATTCATCAACATAACACCTTTTGTTAATCACCTTTTAGGGTGATACAATCGTTCCAACGCTTTTCCAAATCTTTTTTTTTTTTTTTTCGCAAGAAATCTTTTTTTTGCGAGTAAATAGCGATAAACAGCTCTCTGAATCATCGACACGTTGCTGTTTTTGTTCCATCGAAAGCAATCGCGGCACCCACTTGGAAAAAACCTTTTTCACTTCACTTCAAAAAACCTTTTTCCTGCTCCGATCGACTTAAAATTTTGACACGTTTCAAGCAAAGGTTAGTACTCTAGAAAGACCTGGTTACTGGTTTACTGCGAGCGCCATCTCTGGGTTAGTCTTGGGAGTTATTGATCGATGTGTTATAATGTGTATGATATACAAAATTAAAGATTACATTTATAATTATGTAAGATGAAATCTTACCTGATTTCAAAATAATATCTCGAGAAATTAAGTTTCTAGTTTAATATTTAAAACTGCAGTTTAATATTTAAAATCGGTATGTTTGTCTTTTCATAAGGAATGCGTGTGTGTGAGGGTATCGCACAGTATTAATTATTATTAAGAATTAAACGAGGTATTTAAATAAAATTTGTTCTGACTCTAAAAGGAGTTTTATGTATATAATGTTGTAAATAACATCGTCTAATGTTGAAGTGTTTGGTTTCAGGAAATGTTTAACTATTACTAAACTAATCAAGATAGAAACTTATTTTCTTACTTATTATTCGTAAAACTTCTTTACAAAGTCACCATTTAAAGTTATGTGTCTCTCCCAGCCTTTCTGTATCTTCGAAAACAGTAATTGGAGAATTCAACAAATTGAACTCTTTCATCTGCAACAATAGGGTATTTCAATCTACGGCTTCCTAAAACCAAACATATCAATATTAGCATTCTTAATTTAATGTAATACATTATGTAGATATGACTCGTTTCGTATGCGGAATAAATATGATCCAGGTAGTTTGAATATGTCTTTGTATTAATTAAACATTTCTGGTAATAATTAACATTCGCATTTTGATTATTATTAAGTTAAAGAATAAATAAGAGAAATGATAAAGAAACGCTATCGTGTCTTAATGAAACTTTTTATAACTGTACAATTGCATTCATGGTTTGAATAAGAACTTCAGACTACAGGTCATTTTTATAAAGCATTTTTTGATCTTTTGAAAAAGGCCTTGCCATTTTTTATCTCTATGGGGCAACTGAGAACGTAAGTCGTCAGACATACTTATTTAAATATATTTGTACGAAATATTTTACAACTTCGTTCAAAGAAAAAGTAAATATGTATGAATCAAACAGATTTCATAGGTAATAAGATAAAAATATAGTTTGTATTTTGTAAGGGATAATATAAGTATTTGAGGAGAATATATGGTATATATATATATATATATATATATATAATATACATATATATATTTATATAATATATACATATGTATATTTATATATTATATACATATAAATATACATATATATGTGTGTGTGTGTCAGAGTCAAATTACATTTTTATTGTGAATAAAAATGAAATATTTTCCATTTTTTTTAAAGAATATGAATATAAATTACTCTTTAACGTGAAAGGAGTTATACGAAAAAGTATTAATGCAATTATCTGTAAAATTGCTAACCTTTTTACTAAGATTTTTGAAAGTTAACATGAGCTAAATAAATAGAATTAATTAAGTAAGGATTTTCTTTCAAATTTTCAGAGTACCTAATTCATTTTATAACATATTGTAAGTTCATGAAAATATTATTTACATAGAATTCATATTTCATGCACAATTAAACGTAGGAAAAGTACCTTAGTTTTATTAATTCACCGTAATTAACATAAATGGAAAGAACAAAAACTTAGAATTTTTTTTCTATTTCCCTTTGTATATTATTTCAAGCACTTTCCGTAAGATTGAAATTGTTATTTTTGTGAAGACTATGTAAGATATTTTGCCTTGAAAAAACAGTTTTTTTTAAAAAACAATTGCAGATTCTCTGATAGAGTCTCAGGCTTCCTTAAATAAATAAATGTTATTTTTTTTGTTTATCCTTCAAGTTATTAAATAACAGGATCTGAAATTCTGTTTATTCATTTTGTAGATCTAAGAAATGGAAGACTTTATCTAAAGCTTAAAACTTTTGTAAGATTTACCGTGTGTGCATGGTTACATATCAGAGACCTTGGAGTACAAAGAAAACATATATATTTCACATGTTTCAGTTGGATACATATTTGTTTGTTTCTCGCTACAAATTATTTTATTGCGTGCATACTAGACGTATTAAGAAAAACTCGATGTCATATGAAAAGGGACTGAAAGTAGTTTTTATAAAAGTAGTATGCATAGTACTTTGGTTTCCTCTAGGTCATGGAAGTTTGGATTTCATTAGACTGGCGTAAAAGCACAGGAAAATAAAAACTCTCAAAATTACTTTCAAACCACATAAATACAAATGTAGTTTTCATGGACATTGATTTGAAAATATAAAATAATCGCCTTTACTTTAAAACATCATACTTGTTCACAGAAGAAATTTCTTTCCTGTTAATGTATTTGTATATAAATAGTATGTCTTTGTAACTAATAATAAGTAAACTATGATAACATTAAATTAATAAAGCCGTTCAAAATGTTCTCGTTCTGGTATTGAGACATGGGAAACTGGTAGCAAATACACTGTAGTACTGTTCTAACACACACACACACACACATATATATATATATTAAAGTATTTCAAATACTTTAAATTTCGATTTTCTTTTTTTTTCTATTTAAGATTTGAGGTTGCCATTTTGAATCTGCAGATGTATAATTTATAAGAATTGGTTGAATCGAACTTTCAAAAATTGAACTTTAAAATTATAAACAAACGTGAGATATGACTCCTTATTTAAATAATGGAGTGGCATGTATTTTCAAACACATTCTCTCCTCAATTTTTAATATTTATTTTAAAGTCTTAAGTTTCATGATATCATGTAAAATGTGAATTTCTTGCATTAGAACTGATGTGTTTACGTATTTTTCGACACTACTTTGCTTCACAATCGAATTTTTTTTTTTTAAATTTATCTACACTACAACACATATTGTAGTACGTTTTCTTAGTTGATTATTTATTTTCACTACGTTTTGTTCTGATTTTGTCATGTACAAAATTTTTCGGGAAGTGTAAATGGTATTTTATATTTAAAAAAGATAATTATAATAAGGAAGGAGTAATAGATGTCAGCAATGATAATCTCTCTACTTCGAGAATAATAATAGAGTTCTCCTAAAACTTCAGATGATGTTCCTTTTGATTATAGAAGTATTGTTAACATTAGAAATTAATTGAGTATAGCTTCCTAATAAGTGCTGAAAAATATGAAAACATGCTAATGCGAGTTCTGCAATAAATCTAATTTGCTTCTAATTAGTGAAGATATTGGAATTTGCAGAGGATTACGTGTTAATTCAATTTCATAGTGCATTTTCCGTAGATGAGCAGCTATCTCAATGACATGTAATAAGCCAACTGGATTTGATGGTATTAATATGAGATTGCATATAGCATGGGCCTTATAAGAAAAAGTAACATTGCTTCAAAAATATTTTTTGCAATTTTGAATTTAACGTCAGCACCTTCAACTCTTGAAAGTTACAATAATGTACTTTTGTTTAGTCTAACAAAGTGAATAATTTTTTGATGAAAAAGTGTGTAAAAAGAGCTGTACATGTAACCATAGTGAAATGACATTTAAAAGCAATTTTGATGGTACGTGGCAAAAGCGTTGCTCTCATCCTTGAATGGAATCGTTTCTGCAATATCTCTAAAGTCGTCGAAAATAGTTTAGATTTTGACTTCCTCTATAAGTAATGTTTTAAATGCAGAATTAAGAACAAAATGGAGTAGATGCGTAAGATATATTTTAAGGAATTCAGTGAGTGAATAGAGTGAGAGGGCATTTTAAAAATATTTTAACTCTTTACAAAACTAAGCAAATATTATCATACATGTGAACTTCTTGAATGAAAGTAATTACAAATTATTTCACTCAGTATTAGAAGCAAAAGTCTATAGAGATGATATGGAACTGTAAATCACATTTACGTTACAATGCTGTTTTATGTAAAGTACTTTTTGTAAATGACACACAATAAATTTCAATAAAATTTTCTCGAAATGAGATTTTATGGAATGAAGCTATGATTCAAGTACGCTTTCCTTCAAATATGTTTTATGTATTGCACATGTGTAATAAAATACAAGAATTTCCTATTAAGATGTTAGAAGGTACTACTATAAGACATTGTTATTTTATATGGAATATACTATGAATCGTTGATGATAGGTTTTTCAGAAGCTTAAGGTATACGAACACGTTGAAATGGTCAATTTTCGAAAAAAATCACATTTTCATTTTTTTGTTTTCTTGAATAAAGCATTTATTTAGCTTTATAAAACTGTTTTTATTTTGTTTCTACGTCTCTTAAAAGCCAAGATATTAAAGAATTAGTAAAGCTCAAAAAATCGGATGTGGGTATTTAAATGACCGGAAGTCAGCATTTAAATGCCCTTTAAAGATGTCAAACAGAATTAAAATACCATATTTATTTTTAATATAAATTTAGAAATTATTTGATGCAATATTTAAAATAATTAAGCATTGTGCTAGTGTCTGACGACGTAGAATTTAATGAAATCTGGCAATAATTGTTTTATTTACATACAGTTTGATTTGTTGACAACTGTGCTTGTGTAGTTGCATAACAAAACTTATTACTTTTTATTTGAAACAATACTGAATTTTCTTTCTGGTATTAGTATTTTTACAGCTATGGGAAATAACAGAAATAAAAGTTATTCTCGTAAAAGACAGTTCAAAGGAAATAGGTACTCTAATAATGATCCAGTTCCAGAGAATGAAAAAATTAGTAAAGATGTAGATATTTCAACTGCCAGTGAAACAAAATTGATGAATTCTTACAAACCTTCAGATGTTACTGAAAATGATGAAAAAAATGTTATTTTTAACTTTTAATTTTTTGTGGAAATTCATTCCAAAAGATGTCTTTGTTGCATTACCAACACTGCGATTAGGAGGATATATGGCAGTAATTCAATTTAATAAGGGATTTCAAGGATTATTGGATGTATTGAAACATTTCAATGTGCCTATTGGTGCATTTACATTAAAAGGTTTTGCAGAACTAGATGAAGTTCGAGTCACAGAATTCTGAACGACATTCATTGTCAACGGTAAAAGTTGCCAGAAAAAAAAATAGATTAGCTAAAAAGAAAAAAATGGTTAAAAATGAGCAAAGAGAAGGTGTCAGCTATAAAACTGGTGAATTTTAAGTAAGTGATTGTGTGTATATAGAAAATATATGATAAATTGTACTAAAAATGCATTTTTCTCAAAATCAGTTTTTTCGCATATTTTGAAAATTCCAAAAATGATAACTCAAAATATTACTGCTAAATTTCTTTGAAACTTGGTATTATCTTTTCTCATAATGTTGTCTAGGGCTTGATCTAAAATAATGTTCATAATAAGGATATTTTGAAAATTATGGCTTATATGTATAACAACGTTGTAAAATATGGTAAATTTCTTGTAATAGCTCTTCGACTGGCTCTGAAATTTTTATTTATTTAAATAGCCATAATATTTTAGACCCAGCCCTAGGTACATGTATAAGGTTTATTTTGATACTAAATCTACATAAATTAGTTGAATACATTTTCATGTAGCATTTTTGAAAATTTTCTAAAATTTCTTCAAAATTCTCTATAAATTTGCTAATTTTGTGAAACATAAGTAATTTATTGCAAATATCAGTTTAACATACCTTATTTACATTGAAACTGAAGTTAAAAAGGGTATAAATTTTTCTCTAAATAATGTTTTTTAAAAAAAGTACTCCGAACGTGTTCGTGTACCTTAAATAGTAATTTAAACACTACTTCTAAATAGGCTAAAAATATACTGCAGGGACCATTAAAATTACAATACCAGATAGGAATGATATGGCGAATGTCAAATTCGAAAGCAATAAGAGGTTAGATTTAGTAAATGAATAGTATTTCAGCGCCTTTAGACGACACAAGAGGGAGAAAGGACATCTGAAAAGAAAAATTGTGTAGTGGATTTCTCGTACGAAAATCTCTATGCAACGTCAGAGTTTACTCAGAATATCATGTTATGCTTCAAATAAGAAGAACTGCTTTCCATCAAGCGTCTGAAGTACATGAGAAGCAGGATCGTAGCTTATCCAAAGAGTGGATTATCGTACCGTGATACTACCCGTTGCAAGGGTTAATATATAACCATTGTCATACAAATATGGGCTCAATGGTATGATGAAGGTCATATTGAACTGCATTCAGGCATCCACACCCTTCAGTAGCTAATGCACGAGAGAATAGATATATTGTGAGATCTGCCTGCAAACCCTTAAGCTACATCACAGACCAATAGTCAGGAAATGGGCATGATAGTAGCATGCCCAATATCAACTCATACGGCTAAACGACGTTTGCAGCAACGTCAACTGTCAGCCCAGCAACCATCACGTAAGCTTCCCTTTACAATACAACACAGAGAGAGACGACGACACAGGTGTGCCGAATGACCAAGCTAGATAAAAGACTAGCACAATATTTTCTTTTCAGACGAGTCCCGATTCTGCGTGCAGTATTTTGATGACCGTATATTTGTTTGGAGGGTTTGAGGAAATCGCTCGTCGACTGTTTGCCTTTGATATCGGCATAGGGGCCCTAGACTTGATGCGATGGATTGAGCAGCCATTGGGTACACGACACAGAAATCTTTCATTTGGTTGAAGAGTGATTTGAACTAGATCGGTACCTTTCTTCTATCTTACGTCCAGTGGTTGGGCCCTACATTCGAGGCCTGCCAAACGTCATCTTCTGACAAGATAATGAAAGATCACATGTTGCATGTTCACACATGCTGCACATTCACACATGTTGCACATGTTGCACGTTCACACATGACCACATGTTGCATGTTCTGATCTTCTCAATACAAAGGGCATTCGATTGTTGCCCTGTCCTGCATAGTATCCAGATAATATGTCACTCATTTAAAACATTTAATCATGGGTTGGAAAGAGACTGGTCCTCCATCTCTATCCAGCTAATACAGTTGATGAAGTGAGGCAAGACTTGAAGCAACATTGAATAAGTTTCTGTCAACCAAGTCCAATTCGACCAGTTCGATTCCATGCCCAAACATGGTAAAGGACATTTCAGTTGTCAAGGTGGTAGTTGTTTCTACTAATTTTACACCTCTATAAGCCCCCAAACGGCTTGCGATTTTAATCATTTAGTCTTCATGTCATACTGTTTACGTATAATAAATGCTGTTACGTATAATTTGCTTTCATTCCTGGCGTTGCAATTTTAATGGCCAGCAGCACAAATACTCCTTTAACTTTAATTAATAAAATAATCTAGGGCTATCTAACTAACTACAATATATTCCTGGATTCCATTAATATGTTTTATTGTAAATTATAGTGATAAATATCTTATTTGATTTTATCTTAAATTGTGTTTTTTAGGTTTTTGCTATACTTTCCTTTAAACTCTACTTTAGCTTAAGTTTTACACATCATAAAATTAAGCTATTTTCTATAAGGTGAATATAATGACTCTCTATGAATGATCCTAAATTTTAAGTATAGAAAATAGTTGTATATTAAGTAAGGAAAATGTAAATCAGAAAAGTTTAATTTTTTTAAAAAAAGTATTAAATTTATTATTATATTTTAAAATTTTCATAATATTCTTGGAGTAAAATATAAAATTTTTAAGTAGTCTGCTTTTATTTTAAAATTATATATGAAGTATATTTTATGCAAGACGACCTAATGTTAGCTGAAAAGCTATGCATATAACTTATTCACAGCTGCACAGCTTTAGATAATTAATTGCTCTTATATAATTTACCAATGTTTATAAAAGCAATTTTCATTACATAAACATGTGTATAAATATACGGAAATTCAAACGCAAAAATACGATTTCATTTTATTTAGTTTGAAATAGCTTGGGATTTTTTAAACGCAATGTAAAGTCAGTTCATTTTTCATCCTCGAAGGCATCTCAGTTATTTTAATGAATGGTTACCTCAGTATCGTACAAGTCATGGTGACAATGTAGGTTCGGAAAACTTCTGTAATGAGTTTCAACTATTGGTCCGTCAGTTTCTATGTCAAATTGGTTGTACAAAGTGGTTGCGAGAGTTTAAAGTCGTATTTTTTCGATTAATTATGCCCACGATGAAATTTTGGCTAAGCGAGATGAGACTTAAATTTCGTGTCCAATTAATAAACCTGGAACTACAAGTACAATAAACCACGCTGCTGATATTTTAGGAAACCAATTAAGAGAAAAACCCTCGTGAAGTAGAAATTTTACATAAGGAAATACGTGATTGTCACCAATGGGGATAGTTTGTCTACTTCAATCACGGAATTTATTTGCATCACTAGCTCAACATCAGTGTCCGAAATACTCTCTAAGCTGACCAAACTAGCAGGTTGATAATTTCACACACCCTTTTGGGACACTCAAATACACTGGAACATTATACCATTAGAATACAATAGAATGTTATATTCTACTTAAAATATAACTATTTCGACATCATTCACTACCCATTTGCAATTGGTTTTAATCTATGATATTCCTTTTGTTTTGACAAAGTTAAAATCCAAGAATTTCTTGTCTTCGGGTCCTGAAATTGCAGTCATAATATATTTGATAACTAAATTAATTCAAATTCCTTAAAATTAGATAATTAGTACTATATCACAAGGATATAATCTCTAAGAAATACATGCATTTATATGAATAAGGAATTGATTACAATTGGGTATACTACCTGAGAGAATTACGAAGATTTCAGACCCATATAGGCTTCTCTTCGTCCAGCTACAACAGGGACGATTTATCGAAAAGGGAAGATATTAAATAATCGGTAGAAGAGTTCGAAAGAAATCGGGACTGTCACTCTTAATAGTTAAAAAGTATACATGAAATCTTCTTTCTCGTCTCCAAAACCCAATTACCTGACACCATAATAAAATCTGTATCATCTAATTTTAAATTTTTTTACACTCTACTTTCCAGCTGTAATTCTAATTTGTATTAGTCGTATGTGTCTCAGAACCTAAATTTTTGAGTCATGTATCTAATTACAGGAGATACAGGTACCATCCTATCACACATGGATACTTAATTCATTCACTCAATTGGAGTTAGATACCACTGTTGCATGTGTTTTGAAAAAAGAAAAGAAACAAACTTAGCATGTACATTTAACAAGAAATGACACTTGACTTGCAGATTTTTAGTAAAAGTAATGAAATAAAATAGAACAAATGTTTTTTTTTTTTTAAATAATATCCATTTTAGGGCATAATTGTGTTTCCAAGAGTCTTATTTTATGTTACAAATCATTGCATGTGTCCTCTACAGTATCTTAACATAACCACCACGTTATCAACAACATTATTGAGATTATCTCACATTAAGATATGCCTTTATTGTTCCAGTGTTTTTTTTCTAATTCTACTTACAAAGGAATAGCCAAATTTTATTCAGACTGATTTTAAAGGGGCTTCTATATATTCGGAATTTTTTTTCAACCTTTAGTTCCTTTATCTTCATATATATATTAGATTAGGGGAAAAGAAACGTGTTTCGACGTGTAGTCCATGGTAAATTTTGAATTCATAACACTTCGTTCTTGATGAATGGCATAACAATAAAAATTTAATTACCTTACTTATGTGTTTACAAATAAATTTTTGTATCTGAAATCGATCAGTGAGATGCAAGGAATTTAAACTTTTTGCAATTTAATAATAACGCTTCTTTAATTTTATTTTGCATATGCTACTTCCGATTACATATAAATGTAAAATTTCCTCAAATTTAATGTCTTATAATTTCGCTTAAAATCATTATTCAATTTCTTACATACCATGTTAAAACGTAGTGGAAGCAAATATTATTACTTATCTTCCGTAATTATAAATGTATGTATATAATTGTAGTGAATAAATAAAGTATGTCTATAATCGTGAATAATGAAGCTCATTAGGAATAGTTATGTAAATGATAAATTTTTTCAAAGTATTTTCTATGTATAAAACTGTAGATTATCTTAAGAATATATTATAATTCATATTTCAACACAAGAAAATTGAAACTTTTTAAGTAAATTATATTTATAACACATTCTACATTTTATAACTTTAAGTTTATTATTTTTATTAATTAAAACGGTGCAAATGGGATATGAAGTAATTAGAAATATGCATTAAAGTATGATAAAGCAGTTTAATAGAAACATATGTAAACCGTGATTGTACCCATTTTCTAATTGTAATATAATCATTATTTGCTAATTACATGCATGTGAACCAGTTTGCGAATGTATCACAAAAGAATAAAACATTATATAATTTGGATTTTTTTAAAATTATTTCGGAAAGGGAGGCTGGAATGATTTTGAAAGATAATAATATTAAAATACAAAATAAATATAAATTTTAAATGAAATGAAATTAAACCCTTGAGTGTATGCTATGTTGATTCCACAACGAGTAAATTATTATTCATAAAAATTAATTAAAAAGGTTAGTTAGTATACCTTAAAATTATAGTAAATACTGAATTAATATTTATATTTAAAAAAATTGATTTACGCAGTCACATTATGATGTAAAAATATTGATCAAAGTAATCGAAATCAAAATACTTTTAAAGTTCGTATGCCAATCCTAAAAAAATAAATTTACCATGAAAACCAATCTTATTTGCTGGATTATTTGTGAAGGGATAAAAATAAAGGTGAAAATCTAGTATCTCTACCTTTAGTCCAAGAAAATATATTCTGCATATACTATTTAATCGATATCGGACCAAATTTTAAGCAAAATGATTTTTATACAATAGGATAAAATGTCCCAAATCAAGAAATAATTCTATTAAAATAATTTTTTTGTTCGTGTAACCTTTTAATCATTATATAAATAAAAATCGAGATTCGATGAACTTTCAAAATTTCAACCTATAGGATTGCTGATTCGGAACTGTAAAAAATCATACCAAGATAGGACTTTCTTCAATTGCATTTCGACATAAAAAATTCAATTTTTGCGTTACATTTGATAAAAGGCCATCAACAACCAGAGAAAATAGCATTTTCCTTTTACGACATGATGGACAAAAAGCTCGAAAAAGAGAAACAAGCAAAATAAATGAAACCAATCTTCAATATTTTATTCCAGTTGTCTGCATTTGAGGACAGGTTGACTACCATTCGGAATTTGAAATTTTAAATTTAAAATAAAAAATACCTTTACAAAGCTTGAGATCATTTTAGATGTAAATGTAGCTTCAAAAATAATGAACATATGAATAAAAGCATATATTTCTTAAAATTCGTATATTTGGCTATTACACTCTTGCGAAAAATTACAGAAAAATAAGTTGTTTCAATTTCTTGATTAAAAATATACAAAGATGTAAAGAATAAATAACAAAATCAATATTTGTTTCAAAGATATTTATATGTTTCAAAATACGTGCAATTCATAAGAATATGCGTAACTGAACGAATTACATAACTAGGCATATTACAATATCATATTAATGTGTGCATGAGATATTTTTAATTCAGTAAAATTAGTATATCACCAAAATTCTAAATAATACTATGCCACACTAGCAAATTTAATTATTTTTCAAATTAAAATGGCTTGATATTCAGTACGGATATTGTATAAGTACAAAACGCATTATTTATTGCATTTTTTTTAAAATTAAGAAGCAAATAATATTTTATTGATAATGCACTATTTAGGTGGGTTTTAATGAACAAACGGATACCATATAACAATTTATTATAAATTTTTGAAATTAATTATTACGATATTATTTGTATTAATTCAAATCACGATAATTAATGTTTATTACATTCAACATTTTCAATAAAGATTGAAATTACTACAAGTTAATTTTTGTACTTTATTATCAATTGGTATTATTATTCATTGTATCATTTATCAAATTTGTTCCCATTTAATGCTGAAATGTCTCTACAACAAAAGTTTTGCGTGAAAAAGGATTTTGCTACACTTCTTCAGAACCATAGTTGAAAACAGTTTTATTGACTTGGGAGTTTAAATTATTATTTCAGCTATCGATCTCCTAGTAGCCCAGAGCGAAGAAGAAAATAACACCTGCTTTGCAGAGACATTCGGGGGGATGCATTTTGCGGGTGTGCTTCTCAGATGATACTACTTCATTAAGAACATGATTTGACCTTACAATCAAAACAATTGAGCGGCAAAATTGTCACTAGTTTTTCCCAATGGTCACAACTGCAAGTTAAACAGACAATTTGATCGTTCACCTAACACTACATTTGTCGATTTTAGACAGGATTGCAAAACCATTGTTGGATTCTCCTAACTCAGTATAAATTATAGAATGAACATGACAGCTAGTTTCAAAATTAAATTCAGCAAAAACTTTCTGTAACTATGATATATATTATTAGTTTTACTTAAAAGGAATTTCTTGCTCATGATTATGAGTTTGCTGAAAATTGGGTTGCTTCAGCTGCGAGTAGATTGATTTCTTGACCTTTTTAAAATTTTCAGAAATGCATTACTGTTATAGTATTTGATCTGAAGTTTAATCAATTAAAATGCATCAATTGAAAGCTTCTATATAGTTTTTTTTCTTCAAAATGGCCAATTACTTAAAAATAATAAAAATATTACTTAAAATAATATAAATTAGTACTCTAATGTATCAAAGAAAGCAATAAACCATATTCTGTTATAAGAATACTTTTCAAACTTTATTTATTTCAGATTTTAATTTTTTATCCATTTCTTAAAGATCACATATATGAGTTTTGCTCTGTCGAACAAGATATTAATTTACATCTGGTATAATAAAACAAAAAACAAATATGTTCAGAAAGTAGCGAATCAAACCATGAAGATATTTAAGAAGGAGTAGTAACTAAATAAAATAAAGAGTCTCAAGTACGGCCCTTTTTCTTATTTTTTCTGTGTGTGTATTTCGAAAACAAAATAGAAGTAAGACCTGGTATGTATTTATGTGATTTTGGTGATTCTCTTTTAATACAAAACACTTCAAGTTTCTTTTCCATAAATATTTAAGGTAATTAAATTTCATTTGGTCGAAAGCATCCTGATTCGATTTGTTGTATTCTTTTTTAGAAATTTTTGTTTTGTTTTTAAAAGATTTGCAATGCTGTTGCCATTCTGTTTATTAAGTTATGGGTATAGCCTTATGTGAATTGATTCAATTATTTATCATGTATATTACTTGACCCAAAAAGACTCTTCAAAACGATAAGCGTATTTGGTAATCTATGATTCAGACTTTAAATAACTTAAAATAATGAGAATGTAATATTTTTTTTTATAAAATAAACATATCGAATGTCAAATGTGGTTCTTGTTTCTGACTGGATACTTTTTTTTTATTTTAGAATAAATTATAAGAATAACAGAACATACTTATGAAAAAACGTCCCATTTTAATTTCAAGTATGTTGTTCTTTACTTCCATTCTTAACATTTAAAATAATTATTAAACTTATTCAGTAGCACAGATAAGTATAACATGTGGATTATACACTCAAATTTTACTGTACGACATAAATATAGCGTGGCAAGTAATATACGAGTTTAACTTTATAATAGGAAACATGGGCAAAGAAAAACTGCTGATAATTTGCTTGAATTTCAGAACTCCAATTCGTTCCAGAGATTTTTGTATTTTAATTGAGCTCACAGTTCCGATTCTCTCTTTACAATTATGAATGTGTACCCCATAGAAGAAATGTCTATCTGTATCTGTATCGGCTTACATTTGCCCCCCTCCCACCCATCTGTGTCTGTATCTTTTTACTTTTCTTCAATTTTAAGTTATAGATAATTTGGGATGGTTATTAGGTAAAATCACTGATATAAAATATTATCATAACAATCTAACGAATTAAGGGAGAAATACTTTTCTGTGTGTATATATGGGTATGTTATAAATATTACAAGCTATCCAAAAGAAAATTATATCGCTATAATTGCTTTTATTAAAGTTATTAAAGTTAATTGCTTTTATTTAGTCTCCTTCATAAAATAATTTACTTCTTTTATTTAACCCGTTCACTCCCAGCATATCACATGCGATACACTCGCGTTTGCTATCATGTGCCCAAAGTATCACCTTAGATACGTTCTGAGAATGACTGCTGCAATCCAAAGAATCAATAGAGATACGCTTGATGAGAACCTCTTATTTCCTTTTTTTTAATGTTACTATATGGCGTTACAATACCGCAATATCTATATAGATAGGTTACTTGTAGTGTTGAGCTTGGTGATATAGGTTTGAATTTCACTTCTGGCAATTAGGAGGGGGGTAATTGTTAAAAGCACGTGTTGCGGCACGGCTCTTTAAATGTAATGACATGATTTAAAGGGTGCACTTGCTTTCAGTTTGCTTGTTTCTTAGAAGTTCGAAGGATCATTTATGGATGTTTAAAGGGGTTAGGGCTTTTGGTAGCAGATGCACTCTGTTGTTCGTTTCTTTTGGTCAGTTTTTATTTGTAACGACAGTCATGACGAAAAGAAAACATTTATCTGATACTGAGATTTGTAAATTAATGAACGAATCTGACAGTGATGTTAGCGAGAATAATCCAAATTTGTTCATAGCCATTAAATGAAAAAATGATGAAGAAGATGTGCCCTTTGCTCAAACTCTTGCGTGAAGCGTCAAAAGTTGACGAAATATGTGTATAAAGCATGTTACGTTGGACTATGCTTTGAAGAATTTTTTTTTTATATATATAAATATATATATATACCATACAGCAAAATAAGATTCATTTTTATATCTTAATATTATATGTAATGGTACATAATTACGCTATGAAATTTATGCAACAAATGTAAGTATATTTTGTATTTACTTAAAAGATAGGATTTTTTATGTAATAATTTTATGTATAAAGTATACAATTTTTGATTAAATCTGTTTTTTCTTCTTTCGTATGTATTAAGTTTGATATATTTTAAATAATATATGCAAAAAAGAAAATATTCTAATGAATCGCCGATATTAGAGGAATTTTTTTCGCGAATTAGGCTTAATATTTAAAATCGCCTGAACACAGCGTGACACTCCACGGTAATAAGCTGTGGGCTCAGAGAAGCACTTCTTTTTTTCTCTCTCCAGTACTGAAAGGATTAAAATCAAAAGAGAGAAAGAGCACATATTTCAAATTAAAATATCTTGCTTTACTGTT
>BMAW01112473.1:0-10689 GCA_019974015.1 Nephila pilipes
TCAGAACATAATTCTTTTTAACATTCTCATAGTTCTATAAGGAATCAACATCAAAATAAAATCACTACATTAAATGAATAATTTGTGCAATTTTTTCATGAGATCACCCTAGCTTTAATTAAATTAAACTTTTACTGTAAAAGTACTTAGATTGAATTTTTTTTCTAACTCAGTAACTATAATTTACGTATTTCTCCAAGTTTTTTTATTCTAACACTTCAGATTTTCATTTAACACATTATTACTTGAAGCATTCTTAGCATTAAAACTTGATGAATATTAAATCATTAATCAAAAACAAAATTGCGGTTATTTTTAGTGTGATTGAAATATATGTATATTTTTGAATTCATTTTGGCCTTTGCAAGTTTTTTTCTTTCCAGAGTATTCAATTGAGAAAATATTTCTGAAGAATTTTATTTCTTACTTGCGTTACTGTAGGCAATGCAATGCGTCTTAAGGATAGGAAATATAAAATAAATTTAGTAATGACAATCGACGTGATATGTTTGACAAGGAAATAAAAGCAATCAATTTTTTTAAAAGAATTCTATTTTGAAAACATTGGAGAAAATATTTTCTTTTCCCTAAAGATGGAAGAAGTAAAAACATCCTAAGCGATAAGTACATAAATTGCTAATTTTCGCAAAAAGCAAACAAACATGGAGTCCGGGCGTATATGCTTCTGATCTTTTTACTTATGTAAGGTTCTGAGGGCAAAATTTTGCAATTGTTATAAAATATTCCTATTTAATTTATGAATAACTGCATGAATGGAATATACCTACTTTGCATATCATGCTGTCATTTAACCAACTATTAGAATCTATCTACATTTTTAGAAGTGCAAAAAAAAAAACGTATTTACTTATTTGTATATATGTATATCGTTTGCTTATTCTTATTTAAATAGAAATATTATTCCAGAATATATTAAGAATCAATGTTCAAAAATTGGTTTAAAAAAATAAAACTTATAAATTACCAAAAAAATCATCTTACTTTTTATAAGCAAAATGGAACATTCTACTCGAATTTTAAATTATTCTGCGAACTGCTTTAAAAACAGGCTGACCAAAACATTTTTAATTCAAGAGATAAATTTTGACAAATTCCACAGACGATAATTTGCTTTATAAAAATCAAATTTCTTTTTTTTTTTTGAAGTATTGAATTTTTTTTTATCAGTTTTGTGCTACTCATGTCAATAAATTTTGCGTTTCGGTTTTGCCATCATAGAAATAAATTTGTTTATTCCGTTTTTCCACTCTTTGCATAATATTCTTTACTTCCACTTTTCCACTCACGTGGATGTATTTTATACTTCCGTTTTGCCACTCATGCTCTAAAATTCTTTAGTTCCGTTTTGCCACTCACGTCAATATATTTTGCATTTCCGTTTTGCTACTTATAGTATAAAATTCTTCAGTTCCATTTTTCATCAGAAGAAAAAAATTCCTTATATATAGTTAATTTTTTTCAACCAAATAATTTCATTTATCCTGTTTGGTTATCTTCAGGGTAAATTTATGTCATCTGTTTTGAATCCTAAAACAAATGATTTCTTTTTAATTGTTTAGTAGTGTTCATAGGATTAAAATTTCTTCCTTATTATGCTCGTAATTTTTTTTTTTTGTTTTATCTTCTGATAAAACAAAAAAAATATTTAAAGTTTTGTTTGTTTTGTGTTTGTTCTATCATATTTGTATTAAAAATTTCAAATCTAAATATGTTTTTTTAAATACTTAAAAAATAAATCTGCATCCATAAATAATTATTTGATATGAAAAAAAAAATCGTATGACGACGAAATCTAATGATGTTTATATTTATAAAATCAAATAATGTTTAATTTATAAGAATAATTTTTTTTCAGATAATACTGGAATATCAAAATATATAAATAAATAGAATACAAACTATATTTTTATAGTTTCTTAGGGAATCAATATTAAAGTAATTTTACTAAGCTAAATGGATAATTTATGTAATTTATTCCAAATTAATAAATTTACTTTTTTTATGAGGTTTATTTTCATTAAACTAAAATTTTAATGAAAGTATTTCAATCTTCAATTTAAATTGAATTCAATTACTATAGGTTTTGAATTTCTCTGCTCCTTTTTATTTGGGACTTTAAATTGTCATTAGACCGTAATCATTACTTCAAGCATTCGTCTCCTGATTCATCGCCGAATTGAAAATTTATATGTTTAAAGTTGATTTGTTAAAACAATGCTCTAATTAATTTTTTTAACATTTGTTTTATACAATATTGTGCATTGTACAACACATGTTTAAAGTACTCGAAATATTTTAGATATATGAATATTGAAAATGAAAAACATACTATAATTAATAATCTGTAAAAGTAAGGTATTTAAATCAATATTAAATGCAAACATCATTAAAAGGCTAATCTAATCTAGTTCAAATGTATATTAATGAGAGTAAAATGTCTAATGTAAAGAATAATAATAAATAATAATACATTCTGACAAAATGCTCTTTTTTTAGACTTCAGAATTGAAAAAAAATGTTTTTTTTTTTTCAACTTGTATCCAAATGTCTTACAGAAAAATTAGAAGATGAATTGCAAGTATTTCAATCTCTCAATATTTTCCAGCACTGAATACGAAAATATTTTTTTTTATTCTACGTATTCATTGCTTTTAAAATATATCTTAAGTTCTTTATTTTACATTATGAAAGAGTTATTATTAAATTTCCAGAAAGTGAGAAATTAAGTGAGATCCTAGAATTCTATTTTTAAAATTTCTTTCTTCTGAGATTTCAGTCTAAAAAGATATTAAGCGAATTTATGTTTTTTTTTTTTTTTATAAACGGTAAGTCTTTAGGTTTGTTAATGGTTCTCAATTCAACTAATTTTTTTTAAACTTGATATATGATTTATTCTTGATTAATAATAAAAAGATTGTTTTTAAACGATAAACAATTATTTGAATTACTCTGACTTTTTCAATGTACTTTGTTCTGTTAGAATTTTTTTTTATTAGTTCATGATTAATTTAAATTCAGGAGTTTTATGATTTGTTGATAAACAATTCCAAAACAAGCATAAAATTTTTGAATAATTAACGTTACTATAATTTATTTTTAGTTATTGATTTATTATCATAGAACTAGAACCTTTTCGTTTTTGAAAACAGTTGCACAATAAATATAATTGCAATAAGAAGAGAGAAAGAAAACTTCTTAGTATGAAATTTTTAAAAACCTTAAGCGCTAAAACTAAGGTGTTTTTAAAACAATTTTGTGGGTTCTATTTAATGGAGATTTATTTTTTTTTATCGAAAGAATATATCCCCTTCTTCAAATGCTAAAAGAAAATAAGAAAGCTCTTTTAAGTAAAAAAAAAATTTTTTTTAGTGTTTTTCATCACAATTTTAATTAAAATATTCTCCTTCTGCACGGTTTTCTGATTGAATAACAATCAACATTTTTTCTATGCCTAAAAGTGTGATTTGAAATACATTTCATTCAAATTGATTGGACTGGAATTTTTTTTATATTATAATGTTCTTTTCCAAGAATTGAGAATAGAACTGGATATATACATGTTTTGAAACGGATTATTTTGATTTATTATAAGAATTTTGTATGTAATTTATGTGTAATTTTTAATCTTGTATATTTAAGAAGTACAGATTTTTCCATTCTACCAAAGATTTAGAAAAGAAAGAAAATGGTTCGTTATATTTAAATTGCCTTCCACCTGGCTTTTCTGCTATTCAATAAATGTATTAATTTCGTGATTTCGTCGCAAAATTGAGATTCCTTTAACTAGCAAGATCAATGTCAATTTGTTTTTGTTAATAACTTTCCAATGCTTGATAATATTATCAATTTAAAAGTCTTTTTTTCCCGATTCGAGCCAGTCTTTTCGATAAGATTGTTGCCATGCTGGTTAACATTAGTTTTCCTTTCTGTCACAAACGATTCATTACCATCTTGACGAAAAGTAAGGTTTCGAAATCGGAAATTCAATACCTTAGAGAATTTTTCTCATAATTCTCTCAATGATGGTTGTCCCGACCTCTAATACGTTTTTAATTAATAGAAATCCCGTTAATTGCAACCTTATGTAGAAAATAAAGGAAAAAAAAAATGTTATAACTAGATATACACAAGTTTTTTTTATCTTTTCTACTCCGGGATTTTCCCTCCAATTACTTTGCCAATTAATGATTAACGTGTGCGGTGTTCTTTTTTTATGGGGGGGGGATACAGGAAAGAAAAAAGACAATCAGTTAACTCAGTGACGACTCGAAACGAGTTTATGTTCGAGAGAAGTGACAAAATAAGAACTTTTCCTTTAATTCGAACATTTTCGGGATGGGAGGCGGAGTGAGAAGTATTTATGGACTGCGACATTTTTTGTTTCTGTTTTGTCTGGATGAATTATTGCATTTTTGTCTGTTTTGAGACAGTTTGATTGGGAATTGAAATGATGGATTGTTTTGGAAAGGAAAATTGGAATTGAGTTTAGGATTACCTAATTAATTAATTAACTAACTGTTTATCACAGATGGTATTTATTATTCGACAGCTTTTACATTTTATACGCTTCCAAATAATAAATCCTATTTCATTTGGTTACGAAATTATTTTGCTAATTAAATGAGAATAGGTTAAATGAGAATAAGATGTTTCATTTACTTTGCAAAATTATGTACTATTGAGCAATATAGCGTCAAAATATGTTTGTTTGGGTTCTAAGCAAATAATCTACCTTATGCAATTTCTTAGTTTACCTGTTATTTTAATTTCTAATTATCAATGTTGTGGAAAATAATGCAATTTTATATTAATATTTATTACAAAGGAAGGCTAAAAATGGGAATTCAATGCCTGCAATGAAAACGTCATGTCTGTAATATGTATAAAATATATCAACAATGAAAACGCTATCAAATGAATCATTTAAAAATTGACCCTCGTGAGTTTGAAACTGTACAATGTTTTAATTAATTTGGATATCTGGTTAAGGCTTCCGTCTGCCCGCCATTTTGATTTCGTGGACGCAATGTTAATCCTATGGAATTTTGACTTGAATTCTCACATCTCTACTATTTGATCATTTTGAATGCAATAAAGTTCAACTGAAAGAGCATAATTCGAGGTAAAAACCAACATTTTTAAAAACAACGTTTTTATATGGTGGCAAAGTTTATTAAAAAGAATTATTGAAATATTAGTTAAAACTGGTCGCAAATATCTAAATATTGAATTGTTAGGCAAGTAAGAACGGTTCCCAAAATTTCAGAGCTCTAGCTTGATGGGAAGTTGGTTAAATTAACAATAGACAATTTAATGACACACTGATACACATAAGTGAAATACATAACAACGTTAAAACTAACTAAAATTAATTAATCCGGTAAATTAAATGGTTGGAATACAGTTTAGTCAAACCACTCTTGGAGACAGGAATTATTTGGCGGTATTTTGCCAAATGTTGCTAAATTGGTCCGCGAAGCGGACTTAACATTCAGCCAAAAAAAAAAAAAAAAAAAAATTCTCCAAGTTTGGCAATTATTCAAATTGCGCCAAGTGATTGGGCTAAACTGTATTATTTAAAAAAATATTAGTTAAAACTTGTCGCAAATGCCTAAATATTGCATTGTTAGGCGAGTACGAACGATTCCCAATATTTCAAAGCTCTAGCTTGATGGGAAGTTGGTTAAATTACACACACACCAAGTGAAATTCAGAAAAACGTTTTAAAAATAATGAATGCTTCTGTGGAATTACCTTTCTTTCCGATCTTTGAAAATATTTTAAAATATTGTTAAAGACCGGAAAACTGAAAAAAAAAAAAAAAAAAAAAAGTCATTAAAATATAGGTAAAATATTATTGAAAATCGGAGGAAAAAAAGTAATTCCACAGAAGCATCCATTATTTTTTTCTCTTTCAGATGCACTTTATTGCATTCAAATAGTAAAGATATGAGAATTAAAGTCGAAATTACATAGGATTAAAATTACGTTCACAAAATCAAAATGGCGAGTAGACGGAAGCCTTAATGCAAAAAATGTCATGAATTCTGTAGTGTTCCCCTCCCCTCCGAGCAATGGTTCAGAGCCTCTGCTACGCAGCGCTGGCAGTACCGCCCGCAAGGAGGGAGAAAAAAGTGAGTTGAAGGTCTTAGTAGCATGGGAGGAGTTGAGTAGGCCTCCCAAGGAGTGCTACGAGCCTAATCTTTGAATAAAGTTTTGTTATGTTTTAAAAGTCGTAACTCATTTCGCTATATCTTCGAACCACAATCAAATATTACAATTTCTGTGGTACAAATTCGCATTTCACTGGTTAACCAATCGTTCTTCGGACTCCATTCTTTACTGAAGTCCCGTTTTCTCTCTAACAGGTCAATTGAAAAGTCCCCAGCCTACCATAGTAAAACACATTTTTTTGGCAAAATTAGTATTTTTTATTCAACATAATTCCCTTCAAGGGTGATACACCGATTATAGCGACCCTCCAACTTTTCGATACCATTTTTGCAGTACGATTTGTCCTTTGCTTCAAAACAGGCCTCAGTTTCGGCGATCACCTCTTCATTCGACGAAAATTTCTTCCCAGCGAGCCTTCTTTTGAGATCTGAGAACAGGAAATAGTCGCTGGGGACAATATCTGGAGGTGGATGAGGAAGCAATTCGAAGCCCAATTCATGGATTTTTGCCATCGTTTTCACTGACTTGTGACACGGTGCATTGTCTTGGCGAAGCAGCACTTTCTTTTTCTTCAAATGCGGCCGTTTTTCGACGATTTCGTCCTTCAAACTGTCCAATAACGCTATGTAATAGTCGCTGTTGATGGTCCTTCCTTTTTCAAGGTAGTCAATGATAATTATTCCATGCGCATCCCAAAAAACAGACGCCATAAACTTGCCAGCCGACTGTTGGGTTTTCCCACGCTTTGGAGCGGGTTCATCGTGTGCAGTCCACTCGGATGACTGTCGATTGGACTGTGGAGTGAAATGATGGAGCCGTGTTTCATCCATTGTCACATATCGACGCAAAAACTCGGGTTTATTACGCTTGATCATCTTCAAACACTGCTCCGAATCATCAACTCGTCGTTGTTTTTGGTCAAAAGTGAGCTCGCGCGGCACCCACTTTGCACAGAGCTGTCTCATACCCAAATATTAGTGAATGATATGATGTACACATTCAGTTGATATCTTTAGAGTGTCTGCTATTTCATTCAATTTCAATTGACGGTCATTCAAAATCATGCTGTGGATTTTTTTAATGTTTTCGTCAGTAACAACCTCTTTTGGGCTTCCACCGTCTTCGGTGCTCATTTCACCACGTCTAAACTTAGCATACCAATCCTTGATGGTTGATTTTCCTGGGGCAGTGTCCGGAAACTCGGCATCAAACCAAGTGTTTGCTTCAACTGTATTTTTCCCTTCAAAAAACAATATTTTATCAACACGCGAAATTCCTTTTCATCCATTTTTTTTACAATAACAAAAGTTGCTTCCCTCAAAATGCTATAATTCACAAACTAATGATCCGACAGCTCTCAAATTTATACACGCATCTTTTGAGGATTAGGGCTAACTAAAAAACATATAGATTTAATTCTAGTAGCGCCATCTATGTGTCAGGCCGGGTACTTTTCAATTGACCTGTTAGAAAGACAAAATTTCTTGTTTGTAAAACTCTTATTAGGCCGATTCTAATGTCTAGTAAACTTGATCTCTAACTAAAAATTGGAAATACAAAATTGCAGTTTTTGAGAGAAAGGTCCTCAGAAACATTCTCGGAGGCGTAAAATAAATGGCCTTTGGCGGAGATGCTCTAATTCTATGATTTATAGAATTTTTAATGAGCCTGATATCATTAAATGCATAAGAATGAAACGAATAAACTGGGCTTCTTATATTGTTAGAACGAAGGAGAAAAATCCTGCAAAGAAGATTTTTGTTGCCAAGCATTGATTAGTCGGAAAAGAGGAAGACCAAAATTGTTTGATTCTGTTGAATCGGATTTTAAAACGACGGGGGAGAAGAAATCGCAGACTAAAGCAAAAGGCATGCTACTTTGGAGGAATGTTCAAGAGAAGGCCTTAGCACACACGTGACTGTTAAGTCAAATGTGATGATTACGACAAAGGAAAGTCATAATTCTCTTTAAGATTTATTCGGATATTCAAAGCTATATATATTTATTTGGTTTAATTTAATTACAGAGCCATCTGTTAGTGATTGATCACAACATTACGAATCAAGGTCAGCTGGGAAGGAGAACACCCCAACTGGAAGGAGACTTATTTCGTTTTATTTTATATTAAGAATTTGGAGGGTGGGGTATCGATACTCATGGAGTGCTATTCAAGACCCTACCGACAAACAACTGCAGTGTAAATGTTGCATTTGACACATTTATATTTGGATATTGTATTGTTGTACTTGCCACATCTAATAATTAAGCCTGATTTGGTGATCGCAGTAAGTACTTTTGGAATTGAAACTAATTTTTTCTGATTTTAACAATTAGTTGAGGTATTTTTTATTTTGTGTCAGAGAAAGAGAGAGAGAGAGAGAGGGGGGTAAAAATGAGGAA
The DNA here is from genome assembly GCA_019974015.1 of Nephila pilipes. NCBI lineage: Eukaryota > Metazoa > Arthropoda > Arachnida > Araneae > Nephilidae > Nephila > Nephila pilipes. The sequence goes on from BMAW01112473.1 coordinate 8,596, forward strand.
TGCATCACATGATTGTAGATAATCATCTTTATAGATAGTTTTTCATTTTGTATTTAATCAAGTTAAGCTAGTTTAAATTTTGTAAACTGAAAGATAAGATAAGATCTTTGTAAAATAATAACTGCCTCACTTATGAACTCGGAATTCTTGATTTCATATATCTTATCAAAATTTTAATCTTTTGCATATATTATTAAAGTTGCTTTCAAAAGTTCAATAAAATTATTAATGATCACAGTGTTATAAAAAGAAGAAGAAGGGGGTGGGAAGAAACGGTAATAAATAAGTAAGAAGTTTTCGTAACTTTCATTAAAAAAAATCCAACCACCTTCCCACGAATCACTGATATTTTTAAGAGTTATGTAGTCAAAATTTTAAGGGATGAAACATTTTTGCCTTTCTTTACAAAAGCATTCTTCATTATTAGGTCAGAAAAAAATATAATTGATAGAGATTTTAAGTAGTTGAGTGTAAGTAATAAAGTCATTAAGTGCTTGACGACATCCGATTACCTGTATATTCTGTCATCTTAAATGTTATTCAAACTACAAGATCTAAATTTCAACTTGAGATCAAGCACAGACAAATTAATTAAAATAGTCAATTATATCCAAAACTACAGATTTTATTGATCCTTTAATTAATAGAATACTGTCAATCAGCTTAATGTTTCTATTTAGGAGTACTAATTACCTCCATAATCTATCAAGGAATACTCCTACCGGAATACGTTGACGTTGAAATTCCATGGGCGCCAGGAGCGCGGAGCGCTCCACAAGCCCAAATCTGGTATTTATTAAGTCCTTTGGATAAAATGGAAATTTACATTGTGGAGGGGAATTTCTTGCGGATGGGAGGGTAAAATTTTGGAGAGTAGAGATGAAAAGTTCTTTAGAAATGAGCTGATTGATGAGCCCAGCATAGCTGGCGCCATCTGTTTAGCAGTTAATGAGTATGTGCTTGAAAAATTTGAAGTTCCATGAGGGAAAAAGTTGATCTTGCGATGGGTGAGGAGAAACGACTGCGATTGGCTGCATTATTCTTCAGAGATATCCATAAGCGCTTCTAAGATGGCGAATTTTTTGTTTACTTGTCCTTTTGCATTTTGAATTTTATGGAGATTTGTAAGTAGTCCTGGAATGATTGAGAAGATTTCGGCAAGAGCTTTGAGTTGTTCGATGGCTTCAAAAATGTTGTTGAAAGGATTTTTCTGGTGGCTTTTTGCATTATGTTGTGGGATTTTCTTTGAATTTTTTGATGAATCTGGGTTTTCGTCCGTTTGGGGCGCCGTCTGTTGGTTTGATTTTAAAGCATTAGCAAAAGTGTAGTCTTCACGAACAGTATTTGTTTTGGGTGTGTTGCTTTTAGTAATTGATCCTTTTGGAGGTTTGGGATAGAGTTTGCATCCTCCGTATGAGGCGGAGTGTCCAATTTCGTTGCAGTTAATACATTTTATTTCTTTAATTTTTCCTTCGATGTTACAGTCTCTGGTTGCGTGGGCGCCTGAGCATTTTAAGCATCTGGGGATCATATGGCAATTATCTGAACTGTGATGAAAAAGATTACAGTTGAAGCATTGAGTGACTTTGTTACTTCGGTATTCGTCAACTGTAGTAGACATATAGCATATGCGGTTAACTTCATAGATTTTCTTACTGGTTTCGTTTCTAGGTAGTGTTATTAAGAATATTGGAAGGGGAATTTTTGTACGCCTGTTTGTAAGTTGATTTATCCTGATTGGGTCGAATCCAAGTTCAATTAGTTCTTCCTGAATATCATGGATTTCAGTATCTCGTGGTAAACCTTTAAAAATAATTTTCAATGGACGCAAAATTTTTGGTTGAATGACGTAATATTCATAAGTCTTAGTGGATAATAGGTGTGAAAGTTTTCTATAGTCATCTAGCGTATCGGTATATAATTTAATGTACTCGCCGGAAAGACGAGTTCTTAGTTTAGGTAATTCATGACTAATTTCCTTGAGGTGTTGTCTATAATTTTTGCTTACTTTAAGCATAATTGGGGGAGGTAAATTTTTTGCTTTTACAATTTTGGGAGTTGAATCTGAATCTTGATCTTCATTGTTATCTGGGG
>BMAW01112473.1:10714-39727 GCA_019974015.1 Nephila pilipes
GGCCACTGCATTGCTAAAATAATCTTCAATGACGCAAAATTCCTTGGCTTGAATGACGGTCTATAAGTCCAGTGACACAGGTGTGAAAGCTCTCTCTCTCTATAGTCATCCAGCTGCACGGCATACACCTAATGCACCTCACGCAAGACGAGCTCTAGCTCTAGGCAATTCCTGCAGACCACTCCCTGAGGTGCTGTCTACACCTTTCGCCTACTTTGGCCACAACTGGGGAGTGCAAATCTTTGGCTTTTATAATTCTTAGAGACTTAGAATTCTGATTCCTTATTTTGTTATTGCCTAGCAGAATGTATAACATAGTTATGGAATGAGATTTTGAGTAGGGCAGCCAGCTGAGGAGGAGGGTGCCTTTAAAGTGCAGGCTCTTTACACAAGCTCATTTTGAGATAAAACCTTGATTATCTTTACGTTTCATAGGGAGGATATTTGGGGTGGAATGGATGGGGCAGCCAGCAGTCGCGCAAGGCGCTAAAGTAGCATACTCACTTTCCAGTCGTTGAAGCTTGTTTTCGTATCCTTCGATATTTTTCTGCGTTTTGATAAAAAGTGAATCATTTGAATCTGTGCCACGAAATTTAAGTTGGACCAGGTAAGATGATTGTGCTTCTTTTCTGGTGGAGTAGGAGGCAATGTCTTTTTCAATTCTTTGTCGTTTTTAGCATGGAGTTTTTTCGTCTTCAGATCTGGATGATATGGAAGAGAAGTTCGATGAGGTATCTTCATTAGGTTCCGAGTTATATTGATGGTCAAAATTCAAGTCCATGGTCGGTAAACAGTTAAGTCAGAAAGAAAAAGTAGCAAGAAAAATATGCGGTGAGCACTAAAAAGTGCTATTTGAGCCGTTAGAGTAACCAAGATTATGCGTGCAATCTAAGGGCAAACTCCACCAAGAGAAAAATTCTGACCCGGTTCCCCCACGTGGAACCAGTTTTCTTTTTCTTAAACCACCGGAATACGATGCGAGTACATTCTTTAAATAGTCAATTAACCAGACAACGTTGGGTTCTCAATCCAACAAATCACATAGACACACGAAAGAAAACTCCCGCGCATTTCACAATATAGTCTGTTACTTTAGAATAAGCGCTTCAAGGTCACAGATTTTCCCTCACTGTCGTCTGTAACTATGGCAACAACAGTTGAAAATGGACATCACTCCCCCCCACACACACTTCGTTTTATTTTCGAAAACAGACTTCTAATGAAAACGAAATTTTTAGTTTCCCTAACATCATAGGTTTTTTTTAAAAAAAAATCTGCATCTTTAAAATATTTGTTTAAAAATTTATAAATATTGTTAACATGTAATTACAACATTTAATTTTCAAACAACTTAATACAACTTAACTAAACAGCTAATTTGAACTATTTAATTTATACGCTTAGGCTTTATCTTAATATTTTATAAGGATATGCTTTAATAATTTATATATTTTCACATTTCAAAAAATTATCATTTTGAAAAAAAGAAACCCTTTATCAATATATATTTAAAAAAAGACTTTGTATTTAACATAAAGTACGTCCAAACGCAAAGAAATTCAGACCTCAAATGAAGTGTTGAAAATAAATGCAGTGGCGGTGGTACATTAGTCGCTACTTTTGCAACCGATAAAAGATAAACGATTATGAATGACCTTGACTCGACTATTCTAAAGTAATAGACTATAGCACTTTTCCTGTTTCCGTAACCTTCTCTCTATTCAGTTCTTTGTCGCTTTTTTACGACTAAGGAAAGGAGTCAGAAAAAACCCCCAAGTATTAGTCAGAGGATAGTATTGCGAATAGTCCATGTCAGAAGTGAAATGATGAATATTCTTTCATGGATTTGTTGATAATTATATCTTCAGTAATGAAGATATAAAAGACTTAATTATTTTTGAATGATTGCTTTTTGATATCAAACTAAGAAGCAACACGAGAGTTATTGGCGATACACCTTGTAATCTTGAACCTCTGTCAAGTGACGAAGACGATACCTGAGCTGGCACCTTTCTCTTCAAACCTCCCCACCATACCAACGGGAGGACTTTGAGCATCTAAGGATTTAGCGTGCATCAGTCCCCCTCTACCCAGCGGGTCGAAAGTGGCATCAAGGCTCGAATCCTTGAACGACGAAAAGAACCTTGGCCTTGAGATCATAACCCCTATGAGTAATAAATAGAAAGCATGGATGATAAATAGCAATTTAGAGTTATGATTTTAATTTTTTAATTTATAATTTATTTCCTCAAGATTTTGTAACTCTAAGTGTTAGTTTCCAATTTATAATGCTTTTTCACTTATGCAATTTGTGAAAAGTAATATTTTTTAATTAAATAAAAACTTCGTAATTCCATTTATCGAAAGCATCTACAATTAATTCTTGCTAATTATTATATATTTCAATTATTAAGAAAGTTTTAGTCTTACATCGCATTTTTGTAACTGAAACTATAGATACCAAATAAATTATGGAAATAAAATCTTTTTTACAGTACCTAAAAATAACTCTCCATTTTTTGAAAAAAATAAATTATTGTTTAAACGTAACAAATTATGGTGAAAACGCAGTTTAGCCCAATCACTTGGCCGATTTCAAAAATCGCCAAATATGGAAAAATCAAAAGGGTTGCTTCACCTAAAGCCCCCACAGTGAAGAGAAACCAGGGTAGCCACATTTGACAAAATACCGCCAAATAATTCCTATCGCCAAGAATGGTTGGACTGAACTGCATTCCAACCCAAATTATATATGTGGTGCTGTATTGCAGCATAAATTAGATACGTATATGCAACGGTAACGGTAACGGCAAAAATTACGAGGTACCTGTTTTAAAATTAAAAACATACCCTCTCATCAGAATTACTATTAAAAAGTTAAAGTGCATCATTTAATAAAATTTTAGCTTAATTGTAATCAACTATAATAATTGTAATCAAGGCAACAAGCGCCTGGGCGTTCGGCAGAGTGAGGAACTGCCGAAACAAAGTTGGAAAGTAAAGTTACGAAAGCGCATTGCCATTGGACGCTGTAGCCAGTAAGCTAAGAAGCATATATAGCAATGGGCGGAGAGAGCGTTAGGGGGTGGGACTTCAGTTCGAAGGCGAAAACGACTTACGTATATGCAATGTAGTTTTAAATGAATTTCTTAAATGTAAAATATTTTATAATGCTGCCACAGAAATAAAAAGAATAATTTTTTTTTTCGTGCAGCCAAGAGTCAAAAATCTAAAATTTAAAATTAAATCCAAATTTAGCTCCAAATTTAAAATTAAAAAAAAAAAATTAACTAAGCAAAGTTACGGTTACATTTATTGAATATGTTTTTTTATCCCTAAAATTTAATTATATTCAATTTTTATTAATCTTTTATGATTATTGTTTGCAGTAGAAAAACAAGATGTAAATCAAATTAGACGTAATATTTCCCCCCCTTTTAAAAATTGTTTTTTTGTGTCATAAGAGTTCTGAGTCTGTTCATAAATTATGCTTCATATATAGAAAGTCTATAAATTATGAACAAATATCCTTTTATAAAAATATTCATCGCTTTTGAACACCCAATACCAAAATGTCAGATTTCCTTTTTAGTCATAAATAAATAGATCACTAAGATACTGCGAAATACTCATTTTATTTTTATCAAGAGTAACAAAAGTGTAAAAAAGGTTCGAGGCTTTAAATTTTAAAAAATATTCTTGCTTCACAATACGAAATTGAGGGAAACATATTTTTTAATGCATGATCGCATTTTCTAGCTTTTCTTGTTGCAGTAACAATGTAAGACAAAATACGAAAAATATGAACTACTGTAAAGCATCATGTTGTCTCGTTCACAAATAATGCACCGCAAAGAATTGCATTCAAATTTTATTCATTTATTCTTGGAGAGTTGCCTATATAGGAAAAAAAGCTTCTTTAATTCCTGTATTGCTTTTACCCTGTATTGTAAGCTATCGCCATCTCTCGGGAAATCTAAGAAAAACAGATAAAAACTGCGATCGTTCCATGTTTACTTAACGTTGCCAAAAATAAAATGGCAAAAGGAGAAAAAAAAAATGGCAGAATAAATAAAATACAAAAAAATGGGAATGAAAAAATAGAAATGAAATGAAGAAAAATTTTCTTTTTTTATTTTATTTTAAACCCTTTTATTTATTTCTTTCGTATTAAATTCTCAAAGGAGTCTCATAGGGTTTGAAATTATTATTATTCGTTTCAACGAAGTGGAGAAATATCAGTAGCTATCTCAAGAGGCGACTTTTTTTTAAGAAACTTTGTGTTTTTTTTCTATCAAGAAATGTCGGTTAAAGAATCATAGAACGTTAAGACGGAAAAGAAAGAGCAATAAAAAGGGGGAAAAGTACTAAAATAAAATATGAAAATTCGAAAATGCTCTTGGATGGTGGATACCTTTTGGCTACTTTAGGCTCTTTCACGTAAAGAAACTGCTTGTGCATATTCTCCCATTGTAGATTAGAATACGAAAATGTATAAATGCAGGTTCCTTATATTGAAATATGTAGTCACACAGAACGTATAAAGTTAACAATAGAAATCATATTTCAAAGCTCAACAATTTGCAAAGATATTCCCCAAAACTGAAGAAATGCTAAAATACTCATTCTTTCGGTTAAGGTTATTGGAAGAAAATTACTTCAATCCAATCACAATTTCCTCCTATTTTCCTCAAATTTTCTTCCAATTAACCCATTTTAAGTTTTTGATCAATAAAGAATTCACTTTGAGTGTGCAGAGAGTGAGAATTATGAATTTTTTTTGCTTAGTTCTCTTATCCAAAACTAACACGCAAGGATTAAACATAATGAACTTCACGGATGGCAACCAATTTATAGTTGCTGTTTTTGTAAATTTTAATTCAGCATTTTATCATTTAATAACATTTAAAAAGGCTGTTCAGCTTCAACATCCTATACAAATTTTAATAAAATTCTATCTCTTTTTAAATTGGTTTTTAACAAGAGGAAATAATATTTTGATGCGAGCTATGAACTTTTGGAATCAAAATGTCTATTATATGATTTGTTAAGAAATTATTTTTTTGTGTGTTTTAGTAGGAAGTTTACGAACTAAATTCTCAGCTTTTAAAACTGATTGAAATGTAACAGTTGTTCTTACGAAAACAAAAAAAATAATGTAAGCTAATTATTACAAAAGGTGTTTTGAGTTATTCTTTATTAGAAGAATAATGCAGGAAGCACAGTTTTGACAAAATAATACACTAACAGCAATTAACCACAACAGAAAATTAAATGATTCAATATTGAACTATTCTAGAATAATAAGTTAAACTACAAATAGATGAAATAATGTATATAGGAACTTGAACTAAGAAAAAAATTTAGTAGCTTACTAATTTTTTTTGAATTGATTATAAATCAACGCTTATGATGTGTTATTCGTAAAACTAATAATATTTTTATAACTCTGGAAAAATTTCTTTTTGAAATCAAGTTAATATGCCGATAATATTTTTGAATATTCGGGGCCTTAACTTCTCTCATTGATCAGGCAGGGACTCCTCTGATCACCGCGATAAAATGTTACTGCAGATGGCTGCGGCCCCTGAAACTGCTCACCGCCGTTAAGGCTCCCGTCTACCCGCCATTTTGATTTCGTCAGCTTAATGTTAATCCTATGGAATTTCGACTTTAATTCTCACATCTTTATTATTTGATCTATTTGAATGTAATAAAGTGCATCTGAAAGAGCAAAAAATAATGAATGCTTCTGTGGTATTACTTTTTTCCACCGATTTTCCAAAGTATTTCAAAATATTCTTTAAAGACCGGAAAACTCAAAAACGAATCATTAAAATAAGAGTAAAAATATTTTTAAAATCTTAGAAAAAAAGTAATTCCACAGAAGCATTGATTATTTTTTGCTCTTTCAAATGCACTTTATTGCATTCAAATAGATCAAATAATAAAGATGTGAGAATTAAAGTCAAAATTCCATAGGATTAACATTACGTCCACGAAATCAAAATGGCGGGTAGACGGGAGCCTTAATTAGCCCAGCTGTTGCATTTAATAACGTCACATCAGTTGTGGGGGCGGTGTGACGGAGAACGACGTTAAACGCCCTCTACCGGCTATACGTAATGCGCAATCACGCTGCTTTTCTAATCATTTGCATATCTCCCCGACATATACCTTCATGCCAAGTTTCGTTACGATCCCGCAATTATTTCTTTGTGACCTAATTTTTTTGTCCATGAGTGTATAATGCTAAAGTTGTCAAGGTCGCTAACTCGCATGTGGGTTTCTTTCCGTTATTTGTGGCTTCAAGTCCTGATGCAACTAAAGATCCGCCATGTAGTTAGGCTGATGCACATTTTATCTGATCAAGGTCCTATGTCCTCTTATAGGCGTGGTGCGGAAGCTTGGAGAGGGAGGTGCCAATTCAGGTGTCATCATCGTCACTTAACCGAGGTTCAAAATTACGTTGTTCGCTATTGAGAGCCCTCGTGTTGCTTCTGAGTGCAAACAATCAGTAATTTTCTAATAAGGTTTTTCATTTAATGTCTCAAAGAAAAATCATACGTGTTTATGAGACATTATTAAGTCTTAAGACATGCAGTGAAATAAACGGATAAGTATGTTACAACGCCGTGAATTAACGTGAAAATTATGACCTTTTTATGTGAAAATGGTATTGAAGTATGGTATAGGATTTTTGATACAAGGCGAAAGTTGCCTTAATCTTACCGAAGGTTCACTTTAATAATTTACAATCCTAGGCCAGTTGTACTATTACGATGCATTACTTTCATTAACACTGGAGCTTAAAACGAGAATCGAAAGCTCCTACGATTTCTCTCATCAAAAAATTTGAAACGATGGCACAGCATAAAAAAAATCAAATCACGTTCGTAATTTTCTTCTTCTCTATTACGCATATCAGTAATCCAGTTTTGTTTGTCTCGAGGGAGGAATGAAATGAAATGCGAAATTTTCTTTCTTGTTAAAAGAATCTCCAAGTAAAATATCTATCGAGAAGCTCTTTTCTCGAAGACGAGGATCTTGTCACAAGATCAATAGTTCGAATCACCTATTGATCTTCTTACATTTGTGCCTTTACTTTCTTCATTGATATCATGTTTCTAAGAGTATCAAAATGTTACGGGTTAGGTTTCTTATATAGAATAGTATAGAACTGAAATGTTACTTGAATTTAACGAGATTCGTAATTGTTTTTAGTTATTTTGTGATGTAATCCCATTACTCATTGCGAGTGTCATCTTAAATGTTACTCGAGTCACAAATCTAAATTTCAGTTTCATTTCAAGCTCAGATAAAGTAATTACAACAGTCAATTACGTTTAAAAATGGAGTTCATTGATTCTATAATTAGGGGAATGCTTTCAACCGCAGTTCCGAGTACTAACAACTTCTATAATATAACAATGAATACGCTTACCGGAATACGATGCGAATAAAATCACTAAATAGAAATTCGTTCTGACCATGTCAAGTCGTAGGCTCAACAAATCACTTAGACACACAAGAAAACTTTTGTTCACTTCACGCTAACATTCTTCCTATTACAATAAACTTTTCTCTGTTCAATTCCCCGTCACTTGATTACATCTGTACATTTCACTTCTAATGTTTACTTAATTTGCATAATCACGTTTCATTTGAATGGAAAGAAGTTGGAAATTTAAGTATCAGATCAGAAATAATCCCCGGATGTTAGTTTATGAAAATGTCGCGAAAAACCCATGTGACAATTTCAATTGGTAAGGATTTTTTTTTTCATTTGCTTCACTGATGTGATATTTCTCTGTTTTATTGATTCAACATTTTCAACAAGTCCGCATTCCATCTCTTAAAGTTATTTACGCAAATGAACGAACATCTGTTAATGAATTGGATTCTTATTAGTAAGAGATATCGTGGCTCAATAATCAGTCAAGAAAAGTTTTAACCACTTTATTCTAGTTTAGATAAAACTAAATCAAAATAAAGAGTTGCATAAACTGGATCCGATGCCAATAGATTTCTTGCGACAGGATTCGAAACAGATATACAAATTTAGAGCATCATCTAACACTTTTTCATACTAATATTGTTAGCCTATTTATCTCACTAATTTCTCTCTATCCCTTTCTATCTTTAATATCTCTATTTCCAATCTCCATATTCATAAATATTATTGCTATATAATTTACGTAAGTCACTTAACCGTGAATTATACGAATTAGCATTATTCTATAATATAAGAAGTGCAGTGGTAACAAAGCGAAGATAAAAAAAAGGACAAATTGGATTAAAAAGTGTGACAAGGTGATGTTCTCATATTAAACATCGCAGCAAAATTCTTCAAATGTTAAAGAAATAAAGCGTGGGAGAACCCGTTACAAACTGATCTAAAATTCTGTTTTAATAGTTAAAAGCAACATTTGAAGAAATAAATTAAAAAGTTCTATGTATAGTTTTGCAAAGAATTGATTTAGCCACCCAAGGTGCGCTTTTTTTAATAATTATTATTAAATTACTCGATTAAATATAAGAATTAAAGAAAACAATGAAATATCGAGAAATGGACTGTTTTTTTCCGATATTAAAATTAAAGCAAACGATAAATTATTAAATTGAATATATTTAAGTTACATGTAGTTAATATTAAAACAGGTAATATAAAAAAAAATTTAAAGTCAATTCCTACTTAGGTCAACAAGGAATTTTTTTTATTTTAGTTACTTTTTATTAAATAATTACAATAATATAAATATGTATATACATATGTTTGAATCGCAATATTAAGTGGCAAAAGAAATTTTTTTTCGAACGATCTACACGCTTCGTCATTGACGGCATTTACTCCTAAATTTATATCCTGCTAAATATCTTATATAAGAGAAATTTTTTCTCCCATAAAATATAAATTAGTTATTTGAAAATCAAATTATGCTTCGATCCGAAGGCGCGAAGATTCTACGCCAAAGCTCTATCAACTTTGCCATTGCATGACAAATGGCATAGTCGAAGCATGGTTTGTGTAAAGACTTCAATCACTTAATTAACCATTCCCAATATAGATGGCAGCACAGAGTCGTCTCTCGATAATGCTGTGATACGGTCGGCTGGAAGAAAAGAGTTCCGAAGATTGGCGCGGATGAATACTATGCGTTGGGACCAGTTGAACTTTGGGTGTAGCTGACGGTAGTGGAACGGTGATGTTTTTTTCGAAGCTCTTGTGTTGAGCATGTGTGATATGTTTACCTTAACTGTTCAAAATGTTTTATGTGTTCTGTAATATCCGTCTTTTTGTGCTGTTCTGTGACGTCGTGTAGTAATAAATTAAATTTTAAAAAATGAAGAATTTTTATTTCGAGTTGAACCCGTCACATTTGTTTCTTAATTCATCCGGTAAATTAAATGGTTGAAATGCAGTTTAGCCCAACCATCCTTGGCTACAGGAATTATTTGGCGGTATTTTGCCCAATGTGGCTACTCTGGACCGCTTCGAGGACGTTCAGCCACAAGAAACCGCCAGTTTGGCAATTTTTGAAATCGTGCCAACTAGTTGAGTTTAACTGCATTTTCACCAATTAAATTGAATTAATATTTGAAAAAACTGTATTAACATCAAGTGTCATCCACTACAAGTTTAAAAAAATGTATTTGAACGTGAGGGGATGAATAAAAAGTATTTATTAACGATTGAAAATTTGAACAAGATATATAAATATATATAAGGAGAGTGTGAACTAATAGAAGGATTTTAACAAACCAAAAATATTGAAAAGTGATCTGGCACATTAAAATTGACCCAACTAAAACAATAGCTCCTTGGGTGACTAATAAGTGATAAGGAGATTTATTTGTGAGTGGACATCATAAAATCAATCTTTGGTGTAGTAGCAGTAAAACAGATTTATCATTGTATCCGATGATTTTAGATTTCGGATAACTTCTAATCTTCGTGAGTTATTTAATTGGAACTAGTATATATTGATATGCGCTAACATGTTGTTGTTTGGAGAAAATGGTTTCAACAAAAAGGCATGGACATAAATTAAAGGACGTTATAATATATTTTGATTGCATAATTTATCGTTTTCTCTTATTTTAATATCTACTTTGATAAATGGTTTTTCTGGCACTATTATCCGTTTTTATTCTTTCCGTTGTTACCATTGGCAATGTTCTTGTACTCTGGAATGTTTTGCTTGTGAAAGCAAAAATACATTAGAGATTTTAAGAAGGTACTCTCTTTTCTTGTTAATAATTGCTTATGTGAAGACTGGAGTTCAGAAGAAGTATATATATATAGCTCTTGTAAAAATTAAATTAGTAAAGACAATTTTAGTTTTTAAATTTTTTTTGTTCCGATTATTACTTTTTATATTAAGTTTAGATTCTTTGGAATCTAATTAAATAAAATAAATATTTCATTTTTTAATACAAAGTTCGTGAGTTTAGTATTTCTACACAATTTTGGAACAATAAAACTTTTACAAATTTATCCCAGACTCCAAAATGTATAAACTTAAAGAAACTCAAATATCATATATAACACGTTATGTGTGAGTTTCAATTTAAAGATCAAAATAAAAAGGATTAATATTTGTAGGGAAAATAGTTTCAACGTACGAATATTGAAACTGAAGCTTTTAACATGGAATTTGTGCTGTTTTAGATAATTTGAAATGAAACGCATCAAAAACTTAACAACTTTTCAATTCCAAAATAGCTAATTATAAGTTGTACATGAAAAAAATTATAATATGTATATTTGTAAAATCATCGAAAATTGGAACAAAATATAAATATTTTTTTTAAAAATAATCCTGCATTTTTTCTTTCAGATCCTGAAATATTTGGCGCTCCAGGAGGAAAAATTTGTACAAACAATTTTGAATCTCTGTCAAGTGACGATGACGACACCTGAGTTGGTACCTTCATCTTCAAACTTTCACAAAACACCAACAAGAGGACTTGGGACCTCGACCAGATTTCGGGTGAAACACGGCTGATCTCTAGTGATATCAGTGCTCGGACCTAAGTCTCGACGAAAACGACGCCTTCCGCGAGTCCGCGTCCATAACTATTAGGCTACCGTGGCCACTCGTATTTGAGATATAGCTCCCAAGAAAAAAAAAAAAAAAAAAACTCGACTCGCCAAGGAGGACAATTTCCATCCTGCATTAAACTATAAATATAAAATTTCAGATTAAGTTTTCTGGAATGAGACACTTACAGTTCATATTTTATTTATGGGTATAATATATATATATATCCTATAACAAAAAAAAAAAACCTGATGCACCAAGAAGGAATTGTCCGAAGGAGGCAAAAATTAATGATTTATTTCAGAAATACTTAGTTACAAAGTAACGAGCTCACTAAGGTGTTGACCCACCTCTAACCTGGATGCAAGCTACCACACGAAGTGTCATAGAGTGATAAAGCTCCCTGATGGTCTCTTGCAATATTTCTTGCCAAATTTGCTCCAATTGTCGGGCTAGGTCATCAACATTCCCCGGTAGATGCAGACGCCTTCCCATCATATCCCAGACATACTAGTTTGGAGAGAAATCTGTCTGGCCAAGGAATTGTATCAGCCATCTGTGAATGGTCATGGTGGACATTTGTGTGCGAGTCGCACATCTGATGGTTGATAACTTTGAATCAGGTGCTGTGACAGCTGATCTGACAATCCCTTTGTCCCCCCCCCCCCCCCCGATCTGCTGTGTTTCTAGATCGACCGTTACCATCATGATGCTGAAATCTGCCATTGTCCACCCATTCTTGCCAGCATCTTCAAATCGCCGCATCGCTTCGACTCATATGACGAGCGATTCTCTGATTTGAACAACCCGCCTCTTTCAATCCAATGATAGGGCCTCTTTGAAACTCTGACAGTTGCTCGTTATGCGCTCCAATCCTGCTGCGGGGCATTTTTTCAGTTGTTGAAGGTATCCTAAATCGCAATGCAACAGAAAATTTGACTATCAGATTGAGAATCTCTTCTTATATACACCTGCTGAGTGCGCAGTTCCAATGCGCAATAGCTCCCTCTATTCATTCATTGGACACCAAATTTTAATCATTTGCATGTTCGGTCCAAATGTCTTTGCACAAGAAATTTCATTACAATAGGGCAACTCCTTCTTGATGCGTTTTTTTTTTTTTGTTATAGAGTGTAATTACCTTAACTTTAATTTTACATTTGCCGTTTTTGCTTCATAACATTCATATACTGAATTATTAAAAAACCTCACCAGTAGATTTTTGGTTATTTTGACAAGTTTCTCCAATGGCTGCGAGAACACATTTATTCTTACTCTTATTTTCGAAAACTTCGAAATGTAAACTAGTAAAAGAGAGCTTTGTAAATACGAATAAAGAACTATGCCCAGAGATTCTTCTTCCTCCCTTCCTATAGCGTATCCTTTGGAACATTTATCAATAACATAGTTCCGATTTTCTCTCAAGAGCAGTGAAAAGAAATGAAAAACGATATTCTCCTCCTCTTTGCTTTATCAAGGGAATCAAAGTGTGGAAACAGTGGAGGAAAAAATTGGTTTCTTTTAGATGAGGTCGTTCGACTGAGTCGCTTACCAAGATTCGACGAATTTTTTTATTTTCCTGAAACATTTCTCTCGCTTAAAAGGAAAGAAGAACACGATTTGAAAAAAAAAGTTAGCAAATTTTTTCAGGTATTGATGTAGATTATAGAGTATTATATGTGCAAGGTTGCGACGTTTGGCTATTCGCGATTTTCTCTTCACTAACCCTGGGGTCTTTAATTGAGATTTATTGCATAAATTAAGTAATTTCTTCCCAACCCAAATGAAACGTGATTATTCTTATTAAAGGAAGGTAGAAAGTAAGTTTTAGATAGAAGAGTATGTAAGCAAAGAGAAATTTAGATGATAGAGGTCGAGTGGCACTAGCACTGAGTATATGCCTTACAAGCGGTAAACGATAACAATAGTTGCTACGAGCGATATCAGCCATGAAGAGTTCGAGAAACCAAGCCAACCTCAACTGGGGAGATTTTGGTAAGACACTATTAATTCGGTTTAAGTTGAATGAGTGAATCTATCTAGGGTGTTATACAGGAAAGCACATATCCATCAGACATTAAACTGCAAGGCTATTGAATAAATAGTTGTGTGAGATTTGTCTAGAGTCTGTCTTTGTAGGTTATTGACTTTTATTGTTAGTTATATATGATTGAGTTAAGGCACAAGAGTCAGGTAGAAGCCAGTCGCCACAAGGTTGTTTGCATGTATTAAAAATACATAATTTATATTATCATTACATTAGCTACAATAATGCAAGTGGCTTGCAACACTAAAATGCAGTTAGTCATTTTGCTATGATACCTAGATTTTTTGGGTTGCTTGTAAAATGTTGTAGAGTAGCTTCACTTTAGTTCTGTTGCATAGAACGTGATTCGGAACATTCTATTATCCCGTAATGATCGAACCATATTCGCTTTCAAATTCTTTCATTTGATAAGGGAGTTTGTTGACCTTGACCGCCTGGTCGCTACACAACATTGTTTGCATTACCGCCCAGTGTTTATAGTTCCTGGCAGTTTCCATTTCTGTGAGGTGTTTCATATTTTTAGTGGGTGGCATATAATGTTTGTACATTATTGCAACTGTGTACATATAGTGTATGTACAGTAAAAGTCGGTGGTAGACCAGGTGTCATGGTCACGGATTTATTGTTTTGAGCAGCATTGTTTTCGTAGAGTCGTAGGTTCTCACCTTGATGGCATTAAAGACCCTCCGTGTAGCCGGGTCTGTTGCATGTTAAATCTGCCAAAGGCTCAAAGTCCTCCCGTGGTGTGGTGCGGAAGTTTGGAATAGGCGTGGTACGATATATCGATATGAACGTTAGCACCTGCATAACTGAACTGCAACACCGACTATTTAAATAATCTTCTCCAACAATACACAATGAAAGAACGAATGTAGAATCTAATGAAATAAAATAAGAGAAATAAGATACAAGTTGCTTGCTTACTGCTGTTGAGTTCAATCTATCTTCATATTTAAAAGTTTGGGAAGGCCTCAAATTTTATAGCAGACGATGTGATTTTTAAACAGTTTATTAATCCTTTGAACCTACACACAAAGAGACATCAAAATGGTTCAAAGGGCTCGAATCAGAAGGTGGGGGTATTTTTGTTTCTTAGAGACGAGATTCGTATTCGACGAACGAACAGCATCGTGCTCTTTTTAAGTTCTATTTTTTTTTCTTGTT
This sequence comes from Nephila pilipes, assembly GCA_019974015.1. Taxonomy (NCBI): domain Eukaryota; kingdom Metazoa; phylum Arthropoda; class Arachnida; order Araneae; family Nephilidae; genus Nephila; species Nephila pilipes. Next base: position 24,971 of record BMAW01112473.1, read on the forward strand.
TCCCACTGGCGTTGCCAATTGCGGTTTAACAAACTCATCATAAGTTCAAAAAATCATTGAGCTCGCGACATATCTAACACATCGATCAATAACTCCCGAGTCTAAAATTGAAAACAACATTTTTTTTGCAAATTTTTTTTTATTCATCAACATAACACCTTTTGTTAATCACCTTTTAGGGTGATACAATAGTTCCAACGCTTTTCCAAATCTTTTTTTTTTTTTTTCGCAAGAAATCTTTTTTGTTGCGAGTAAATAGCGATAAACAGCTTTCTGAATCATCGACTCGTTGCTGTTTTTGTTCCATCGAAAGCAATCGCGGCACCCACTTGGAAAAAACCTTTTTCATGCTCAATTTTTCATGAAGGATAGTAAATACACTTCCATATGATATCTGTGTCATCTCAGCAATCTCACGGAGCTTCACTTTACGATCTTTCATTATAATTTTTGTCACTTCACTCACATTTTCCGGTGTAACGGCTTCCACAGGTCTACCCGAGCGTTCCGCGTCATTTGTGTCAGTACGACCACGTTTAAACTCGGCAAACCACCGACAAATCGTTGTTTTTGATGGACAAGAGTCCGGGTAACATTTTTCAATCCATTGTTTCGCTTGCACGGTGTTTTTACCCATTAAAAAACAATGTTTTATCAGAACACGAAACTCGGTTTTTTCCATTTTTTAAACAAACTACGAAACGACTTTACTCCAACCTCGATAACTCAGCTGTTTCTGGTCCGATCGACTTAAAATTTTGACACGTTTCAAGCAAAGGTTCGTACTCTAGAAAGACCTGGTTACTGGTTTACTACGAGCGCCATCTCTGGGTTAGTCTCGGGAGTTATTGATTGATGTGTTATTCTATGTTCACTTATATGGTAATTTTTGTTGAAAAAGTTTCCTCCAATAATGTATACCACTTTATAACATAGGCTATTCATGAAACTCTCCTTAACTAACATTTGTTTTTCTTTCTCACTTTATTTTTAAGTTTCTAACTTCTATCCAGCTAAATGAAACTTGGTTATGCAAATTAAGTAAACTTTAGAAATGACGATTGATTGATTGGTTTTTTGAACATTGCACTCAAACAGACTAGAAGGCTATTGAAGATGGACCTCGTAATTTTGATCAGTCAAGTGATGAGGACAACACTTGAGTTATTATCTCCCTCTCCTAACTTTCACATCACGCCAAAGGGAGTACTTGGAGCCTCGATAGATTTAACGTGCATCATCCCAGGCTACACGGCGGGTTTGTAGTGGTATCAAAGCTCGAACCCTCGACTCGATGAAAACTATCGGCCGTGAATCCGTGACCATGACCACTAGGTTACCGTGGCCACATACGATTAATCGATTTGGGTACAAGCGGAGAATCTGGCCAAAGTTTTCGTTAATGTGATATTTTTTCAGCTTGCCGAATCCTATATGAAGTATCATTTCCTCTAATCTGAAAAATATCGTATAAATACACGAAGTTTAGAAAATAAATATTTTTTTTGAAGTGATGATATACTAAAGATCCATCATGGAAGATAAAAAGTATGAATAATCTAGATTCTTAAAAAAAAAAAAAAAAAAAAAAAAAAGCGGAAATGTATTTGAATTTAAAGTATTTTAATGAAAAATGTTAATCGATAAAAAATTATTGGTTCAAGATTGGTTAATTTTAATTTATTGGTACTCGATAGTCATGGGATATATTGTGCCAAAACAAGATCAAAATATTACAATTTTTTTTTAAGTACAGAAATTTAAAATTAAGACGTAAGTTGTAGAATAAAATAAAGTTTTTAAAATATTAAATGTTTGCGGTAAAACCAATATCATTTAAAAATTGAGCTAAATTTTGTAGTAGAGAATCTCCAAAACCAAGTGAATTAAAGACTGAAAGATTTAAAATGTTTAAGTTTTAATGAGAAGAGAGTTAAAGACGGAAAATTCAATCAAAATATGCCTCACGGTCATAATGATTACACATTGGATAAGTTGCTCCTGAAAAAGGTGCTCGTGTGTCAAGCTCGTGTACCTGATAGATACACGTGTTAAAATTACGTCATGTCTTCTGCATCAAACTGAATATCAACGAAAAATTATGGGTTTTATGTTATAAAGTTTATTTTTTGTTTTCAGATCTCATTGATATTACCAATGGTCATGAATTGCTGATGTAATATATTTTTTGATGTCTCAATATGGAATGGAAGGAGAGACTGTACCGGATGCAGATTTAACAGCAATATCAGCTGTTTTGTTACCCACATGAGAATATATCCAACAGAAAATCAACTAGCAATTTTCAGATTTTAGTTTATCACTTTTTTAAAATGTTTTTCTGAATTTCACTTGGTGTGTGTGTCTGAGTCTGTGTATGTGTGTGTGTCATCAAATTTTCGATCGTTAATTTAACCAACTTCCCATTAAGCTAGATCTCTGGAACTTTGGGAATCTTTCTTTTTCGCCTAACAATGCAATATTTAAACATTTGTGACAAGTTTTAACTAATATTTCAATAATTTTTTTTAGAAACGTGACTTGTGTAGTAACCTGGCGCCATCTATGAGAGATAAATTGAATTTCGCAGTGAGAGATTGATCTTAAAGACGAAAGAGATATGACGTTCTTTACAAAGTTTTAACTAATATTTAAATAATTTTTTTTAATAAACTTTGTCACCATATAAAATCGTTGGTTTTTATTATTAAAATGTTTTTATGTATTTCACTTGGTGTGTGTGTCATCAAATTTTCGATCGTTAATTTAACCAACTTCCCATCAAGCTAGAGCTCTGAAACCTTGGAATTCGTTCTTACTCGCCTAACAATGCAATATTTAGACATTTGCGACAAGTTTTAACAAATGTTTTCTTTAATAATGCAGTTTAGCCCAACCACTTGGCGCGATTTCAAAAATTGGCACCTAACTTAGCGATTTTTTTTTGGCTGAACGTTAAGTTTGTAAAACTACATTTGGCAAAATTGGGTCCAGGGTAGCCACATTTGGCAAAATGCCGCCAAATAATTCCTGTCGCCAAGGGTGGTTGGGTTAAACTGCATTCCAACCATTTAATTTAACGGATGAATTAATTTTAGTTAGTTTTCGCGTTTTTATGTATTTCACTTGGTGTGTGTCTGTGTGTATCAGTGTGTAATCAAATTTTCTGTCATTAGTTTAACCAACTTCCTTTTAAGCTAGAAATTTAACCGTTCTTACTTATTTTTAATTTAAAAGGAACTGTTCTTACTTGCCTAACATTGCAATATTTAGATATTTGCGACCAGTTTTAACTAATATTTCAATAATTTTCTTTAAGAAACTTTGCTACCATATAAAAATGTTGTTTTTAAAAACGTTGGTTTTTATCTCGAATTATTATGTATTTCACTTGGTGTGTGTGTGAGTGTGTGTGTCATCAAATTTTCGATCGTTAATTTAACCAACTTCCCATCAAGCTAGAACTCTGAAACCTTGGGAAACGTTCTTACTCGCTTAACAATGCAATACTTAGACGATTGCGACACGTTTTAATTAATATTTCAATATTTTTTTTAATCATGCAATTTAGCCCAATCGTTTGGCACGATTTCAAAAATTGCCAAACTTGGCGATTTTTTTTGACTGAACGTTAAGTCCAATGCAATATTTAGACATTTGCGCCAAGTTTTAACTATTTAAATAATTTTTTTAATAAACTTTGCCATCATATAAAAACGTTGGTTTTTTTTTTTATCTTGAATTATTTAAATATAGGAGTGATAAATGGGGAGAAGAATTATGAGGGTGTATTAAGGGTTCCAATGTACTCATGCAATCCGTAAATAAGATAGCATTTTCATCATACATATCGACTTGATAAGCTGTCGAAATCCTCATAAACAGCAAAAATCTCCGTTATTTAGAACAAAACATGACTAACGATGTTGAAAATCATTAAGGGAATTGTCAATTAAAAGTGAAGCATCGACATGATTCATTGACTTGGAACTGTCTGGGTAATTATATATAAAATCAGATTATCTTTCCACAAATTCATTTAGAATTTGAATAAAAACGTTTCATTTTCAAAGTGTTTTAAAATTATGCACAAATAAAAATTCTTTTAGTGAACGCAATTTATCAAGAAATAACATTTTAATTAGTCAATATACAGGGTATCCGAGAGAGAATTATCTTTACAACTTCAAACTTTAATAACTTCTAAACTAAAAAAGATATTTACATTCTGTTTTCTGCAGTTAATAGTGCTACTCATCAAGTTATTATTTTTTCTGTTTAGACTAGCTAGTTATAAGTGAGTATGTGGATCCCACAGGAGAAAGCACAATATAGTGCAGGGTTCACAGAGAACAAATCGGACACACTGGTTGAATGGAACTTTAACAGATCAATTAAAAAGTCCCCGGCCTACCGTAGTAAAATAAATTTTTTTTGGCAAAATTAGTTTTTTTTTTTATTCAACATAATTCCCTTCAAGGGTGATACACCGATTATAGCGACCCTCCAACTTTTCAAAGCCATTTTTGTAGTACGATTTGTCCTTTGCTTCAAAGTAGGCCTCAGTTTCGGCGATCACCTCTTCATTCGACAAAAACTTCTTCCCAGCGAGCATTCTTTTGAGATCTGAGAACAGGAAATAGTCGCTGGGGGACAGATCTGGAGAATACGGTGGATGAGGAAGCAATTCGAAGCCCAATTCATGGATTTTTGCCATCGTTTTCACTGACTTGTGACACGGTGCATTGTCTTGGTGAAGCAGCACTTTCTTTTCCTTCCAATGCGGCCGTTTTTCGGCCATTTCGTCCTTCAAACGGTCCAATAACGCTATGTAATAGTCGCTGTTGATGGTCCTTCCTTTTTCAAGGTAGTCAATGAAAATTATTCCATGTGCATCCCAAAATACAGACGCCACAATCTTGCCAGCCGACTGTTGCTAGTTCCCGCGCTTTGGAGCGGGTTCATCGTGTGCAGTCTACTCGGATGACTGTCGATTGGACTTCGGAGTGAAATGATGGAGCCATGTTTCGTCCATTGTCACATATCGACGCAAAAACTCGGGCTTGATCATCTTCAAACACTGCTCCGAATCATCAACTCGTCGTTGTTTTTGGTCAAAAGTGAGCTCGCGCGGCACCCACATTGCACAGAGCTTTCTCATACCCAAATATTCCTGAATGATAGGATGTACACGTTCAGTTGATATCTTTAGAGTGTCTGCTATTTCATTCCATTTCAATTGATGGTCATTCAAAATCATTTTGTGGATTTTTTTAATGCTTTCTTCGGTAACAACCTCTTTTGGGCGTCCACCGTCTTCGGTGCTCATTTCACCACGTCTAAACTTAGCATACCATTCCTTGATGGTTGATTTTCCTGGAGCAGTGTCCGGAAACTCGGCATCAAGCGTAGTTTTTGCTTCAACTGTATTTTTTCCCTTCAAAAAGCTATATTTTATCAACATGCGAAAATCCTTTTTATCCATTTTTCTCACAATAACAAAACTTGCTACACTCAAAATGCTATAATTCACAAACTAATGATCCGACAGCTGTCAAATTCATACACGCATCTTTTGAGGGTTAGGGCTAACTAAAAAACATATGGATTTAATTCTAGTAGGGCCATCTATGTGTCAGGCAGGGGACTTTTCAATTGACCTGTTAGAATCAAATTTAAAAGGGATCCACTATTCTGATCCAGCATCCGTGAATGGCACATTAATATTATGATTACAAACTATGTGTTACATTAAAAGAGAGCAAGACTACCTAGAACAAGTGATGACAATGTTGAGCGTGTACGTGAAGCATTCCTTTGCGGTCCGAAAAAGTCAGTTCGGCTAATAGACAACTGCAAATATCCAGGTCCACAGTTCACATAGGGCTTCACAAACGGTTGCGTCTCTATGCCTGTCAGGTACATTTGTTGTAGGCATTGTTACCTTCAAACAAACCAAAACATGCGGAGTTTGTCATAGAAAGGCTATACCATGTCGATGAAGATAAAAGGTTCTTGAAACAAGTTTGTTCTAGTGGTAAGTTAGCATTTTATGTACCTGGCCAGTTAGACCGTCATAACGTATGAATTTGTGATTCAGAAACTCCACGTAAAACACTAGAGATTGAAAGAAACAGTCCGAAGGTTAATATCTGGTGTGGTCTGATGCACAATCGAATCATTTGTGCCTTTTTTCTTCACTGAAAACACAGTTAATGGTAGTATCTACTTCGACAGGCCTTAACTCTTTGCTCTTCCTCAGTTAGAGAATTTGCAGTCGAATGTTTGATTCCGGAAGGATGGTGCAACACCTCATTGGTTAAGAGTAATCCCGGATAATCTAGACGAAATTTTTCCCAACCTATGGATTAGACAGGGTAGCTCAATTCCATGGCCACCAAGGTCCTCGCACACACACCCCTCGACTTCTTTCTAGGGAGTTATTTGAAGTATGCTGTTTTCCGGATAATGGCTAACAACATTTCTGAATCAAAAAGTGCAGTACATAAGTTTTTACCACTATCACAGACGAGATGTTAAAGCACTTCTGGCCGGAAATTGAATACAGACTGGATGTGCCTAGGCTCACACACGATGCACATAATGAGATGTACCCATGAACAAAAAAATTGAGGAGTTGCACAGTTAACTGCGGAAAACAGAGAAAAAATATTTTTTTTAAACTTAGAAATTATTAAAGTTTAAAATTTTAAAGATAATTTTTTGCTTGGATACACTATATTATGGAGATCAAATATTTAACAACTTTTGAATTTCGCTTAAAGAAGTTTCTAGTCCCTTTCGTTAATTATTCCAGATATTTTAGTGAAATTAAGGGATTGGTTTAAAAAAATGTCATGAAAAGATATTTAAAGAGATCTGCTCTACCGATGAAAGAAATGAATATGTAGATTTCGAACTTTTGTCTTTCAGTAATTCTCATTAGATTAAAAATTGAAGCAATTTGTTTTTACCGATTCACGTTTATTCAAAAAGTCACCAATTGATATTTGATGCGTGAATCTCCCCATCATAATGCCTCCCCAGACGACAATCCAGAGCCACTGTAACGGTCTCTTTCTGTGATGTTCCTGGGATGAAACCGTGTCCAGATCTCTCTCCAACTCAACTGGCGTTGAGAATCACTTGGGGCATTGAAACGACTCTCATCCGTAAAAAGGACACGACTCCATTGATGAGATGTCCAATTTTTGTGCTCCTTACGCTACTCTAAACGGTGCCGCCGATGACCAGTTTTCACAGGGATGCAATGTTCAGGACGGCGAATGAATAGGCCATCTTTGTGAAGGCATCTGGACACAGTGAAGCCGACACATTTGTTCCCTGTTGCTGTACATAGTTGCTGAGGAATGGTGCTTGCTGACTGGTATTGGGCTCCTTTCGCCTGGCAGGACGATATATCGGTCATTCACTGCAGTTGTTTTCCTAGGGTGGCTACTACCAACCTTTCTAACAGCTGTACATATAGTTTGGAAGGCTTTCCAGGCGAGCGAAACGACACTTTTGTTGATTCCGAACTCTTGAGCTACTGATGAAAATTGGAATTTTTACTCTTTACGTTTTTACTTCCCCTTTACATTTCATAGAAAATTTGCGAAAAAGAATTTCCTTGTTTTTACGAATAAATCATCAGATATGAGCAATTTAGGAGCTCAGCATGACTTTACCGACCTTTTAAATGAGGGTGGCTTCTGGAGTTATGGGTAAAAAGGAACAATTGTTGTTTATTAATGGACTTTCTTTAACGCATTGAAACTTTGTCTGGGTCAAAACCTTAAAAGCTTTTTTTCTGACATTTTAAAGCTCTCAACTGAACTGAAATTTTCTATACATGGTTGTTTTGGATGATAATATGATAATTTATAATCATAATTAGTAAAAATTTATTGATTAAACCAAATTGCTTAAAGAATTAAAATTTTCTTTAAGTTTCTTGCCAAGTCTCCAAATGGTAGCCAAATACGTTGTTTGTTAATTAATTGTTTGTCTTAATTTTAATTACGTGTAGCTGATATAATATTCAATTTAATAATTTATCCTTTGCTTTAATTTTAATTACATTCAGTTTAATTGATTGACACAGAGCTTAATTGAGCTAAAAATGTTACACGTATTTATTTTAAATGATAAATTTAATAAACATTAAATAATAAAATAAATTATTATAACTAATTATTTAATAAATTCAATTTGACTCAATGTTCCCTTTTGCTCTTAAAATTTAAGGTGTAAAAAATTATGTTACGCAAAATGTGCAGTTTGAAAGAAAACCCAAGTTTGAAAAACTCATTATTTACCGGTATTATTTTTCAGTGTATCTTAATCCTCATTAATTAAATTTAATTTTGTATACATGAATCTCAACTACTAAACTTTGTTTAATTTTTTACATTATTTTATGCCAAACACAGGGATAATAACCTTTGTTATTTTATATCTCATAACATAAATAAAAGTTGTGGACTTTTTATTATTCTGGAAAATATCTGAATGTTATAAATCCAATAAATAATAGACTTTTATAGTGCTAAGATTAAATATAGAAAAGGAATGAACATTTGACCCTGTTGGGCTTTTATTTCTATTACATTTTTTATCTACAAGAGGTAGTAGCTACCACTTGGCGATAATTGCACCAACTTTTAAGCTTGGCTGGATTTTTTAATTCACAGCTAATGGAAAAGTACCGGAAACAAATAAAACTCTTTTAATACCGTATTTTAATGACGTTGTAACATTTACCAAATATATATAAATGTTGCTACATTATGTAACTTTTAAAAAATTGCAAAGAAACTTGCGATTCTCACTAAATTGATGTAGAAAACTGAATTATTACGTATAATTTTAATGATGGAGAAAACAAAATTTTGTAAGGTTAACTAACCTTAACCCAACAAAATATTAATGTATTCAAAATTGTCTAAAAACAATGAAAAGACAATTAATTAGTATTAAAGTAATTCAAAAATCAAAATTTAATGGGATTTGTTTGAAACAACTCAACTCTCTCAATTTGTAAAAAACTTTAACTTTCACTTTAAATTACTTCAATTTGATTGGTTAAAAGTCTTTGAACGGGATGAGTGAAGCAAGAATCGTCAGTTTGGCTTCAGATTTTGCGAAGTGAGGTTGCGTCAAGCGAATCTCTGAAATATCGCCAAAAAAGCTAAAGATTTGCTCCTGTTGATCGTAAATCGTATCATTTGCATTGACATTTCATTTCTTTTGTTTTAAACTGATTTCATAGCATTCTTAAGCGCTTCAATTTATATATTTTTATAAATTTTTATTTGATTATAGAGGATGGATGTTTTTGTAACTTTTGCCGAGTCTTTCATTGCAGGTAGCTTACCTTTGGAATGGCAGAACACGGAAGTCCACGTCGAGGAGATGGAGTGAGAGTGCAGCGAACTCGACGAACCCATGGACTGGGAAGACATTCCAGAGGTAAGACACGCCAAAAAATCTAAAGTAAGTGAACCAGTTATTATTATGACTAAAGTTACTCTTCAGCCTACCTCGACTCCAGCAGCTCCTATGGAGGTAAGCAAACCTGTTATTCCTTCCACTTCCTTTCAGGTGAAGAAGACTACTCCAGCAAAGAAAAAGGCCAGTCCTCCCGTAGATAATAAAGAAAACTCTTCTTTGCAGGTCACGCCAACTCCTCCAGAACCAAAAAAGGTGAGTGCTCTCGCTTACTATGAGTCCATCCGACGGAAGATCCGTACGAAAACAAAAGTAAGTCCTCCTCAGGTAAGCTCTGCTTCTGATAGGGTTATTCTTAAAGCGCGTCCTCCAGTTCCTTCAAAGGTGTAAATTTTTTCTTCTGTTACATTTCAATAAAAATTACTTGCATTCGTCTTAAGTGTTTTTAGATGCAAAAAATGTTTTTCTGAATGATTTCTCAGTAGGTTCCCAGTTATAGCGGCGCCCGTCAATGAATCGCTAAGCGACTAAGGAATATCGCCAATGTATTGTAAGATAGGCTTTACGAATTTGGCGATGACCTTTGCGTAATCGTAATTTCAAGGGCACCGCTGTAATAGGGAAGTACTGTTTCTTCTACGGGCTTTCTAAGAAAAATGTTATAGGATCTTTTTTTATTAAGCCTAGAATATTATTTTTATGTATTTGAGAATATAGGGATGCTGCCTTCTGAAATATATAAATCATCTTTTGCTATGTTTAAAATAAATTACAGTAGGAGAGTAGTACTTGATTAATCTAATTTAGTAACCTTTAGTTTTCTTTTTGATCGAAGACTGTGAAGAAATATTAACAATTTTATTATAAAGAAGCAATAAATTTTCAACAAAACTTTCACTGGCTACAATTATACAATAACAAGGTTTTACTAATAAGTTAATCTCGCAGTTTAAACGTGTTATACGAAGATTAATTGCTCGAATATTATTTTTCCAAAGTCCTAGTTTGAAGGGACTACTTGGCGAATTTTTGAAAATCGCGCCATATTGGCACCAAAAGAGGGTTTTTCAAATTCAGATAGATTTAGAAAAGTCATGTCTTGTACAAAAATTTAAAATGTTATCAAAAACAACAAATAGTAACCAATATGGTAATAAATCGCCGGAAAAAATTTTCTGTGCCTATTGGTCCCGTCGAACTAAGAATCAACCCTCATATTGAAATCAGATTAATCAGATCATAATTTATTCATTAAAAAGCTGATCGAAGTTCTCTTAAAAGTATCCGTAATTTTATTGCTTGAACACAGTGTTTTGGAAATGTTACCTGTAAAATATATTTAAGATTACTTGAAAACAGTAAAATGTATTTTACCAAGTATCGTGCTCATAAATGTCTTTACTGCTAATGAAGTATACAACAGTTAGCGCCGATTTTCTGGCAGTATGGTGATAAATTTCCACGCCAAATTCTATGTAATGTCAGGTTGGGCCTAATTTCCACAAAATGAAACAGGTGAAAATATATCTAACTTGGCTTACGGACGAATACTGTTTCTTGTACATATCTTCAGACAGCAGTTTACAATTAATACAGAAATGATGGACATTTAATCATGCATTTATAAAAATATGAAATTAAAGAGAACAATTTGAGAAAAAGGTTTCAGATCATCTGTTCTATAATCTAGGTTTCATTAAAAGACTCAATCATTTATTATTCCATATATATTTTATTACGATGTACAAAAAGTTTTGGTCCCTTATAAACTTATTTGAATTTATAATTTATTTCATTTAACTATTAAATGAGTAGTGATAAACAAACACACTATCGTTAATTTAATATACTTTATATCTTTTTATTTTGTTTGAGAATATTTAGCTTAATTTTTCTGCAGACCGATCCATGAATTATTAGTCAAATTAATATTCTGTTTATTTAAAATGGATGCTAGTGTCGTATTATTATTATTTTATTTATTTCAAAATAATATTGGCATATTATGTTGAATTAAAAATTTGAAAAAATCCAAAACCTTATTTAACGACTTTTTTCAATGCCATTTAATTCAATACAGGTTTATTCCCACAAATAAAATAGTCTTGAAGTTCTAAAAAATTCATCAAGTCAGATTACATTGGGATTATTGAATGCCTCGTATTTTTAATTTAGGTAAAAGTACCATCATAGTAGGCATTTTTTTTTCCGAAGACAAACATGCATTTTAAAAACAGGTGAATATTGCGTTTCATGGTAGCAGATCCTCACAATAGAAATAACTAAAAATTCCTGTTAATATTCTTAGTATTCAAAATGCATCATGAGTGTACCATTTGATTGCGAAATATTTATCAGTAGATTGAATATTTCAGTTTCGGAAACAGTTATGACCTTCATATAATCAAAAACAATAAACTATCTTAAAGGAAATATAGGTAATTTTTTTTAAGTGATTGAATTTGAAGCAGCTTATAAGGAGGAGAGATGAAGGAGGAGGATTCTTTAAAGTAACCGAACATGTGACTCCAGAAAAGTGGCAGCGTGGGTCCACTCCCTCTTACCAACGCACTGTTGAGGCCCCACCAGTGGCCGAGCGCCGAAGCTTTTCACACTGGCAGATGAAGAAGCTATTCGTTTGTGTATCGAGTTCTTCATCGGACTGGCTGCGTGGGGTTTACCTGGTTCTCCCGCGTGTCGCACGAATGTGGGCTGGCTACCCATTCAGACCTCCAGGAAGGCATCCGGCGCGCTCCCCAATTATTTCCAAATTTCGTATCTTCAGAGGCTGGAAGAGCGTATTTAGTTTGTATTAAACACTGATTTCAAAAGCTTTCTCTTTGGCAATCCCCATTCTAAATTATTTGTTGCAATGACGGTGTTTTGAATTACGTTCACTTTTCAAACAAGCGTGCCGGGTATTTTGTTGTGGACGCGTTGATCCACGCCCCTTCTCATCAACGCACCCCCCCCCCCCCCTATTTTACTCGATCTAGAGACAATGGCAGAAAGACCCATTTTGCAGAGGCATGTGAGAGAAGGGGTTGTCGCAAGACTACCCCGGGGGCTGTCCAGAAGTGTAACATCAGTCGCGTGAAGAGGAAGGACAGCCCTCGAGGGACAACGGGTAGCCGACCTCCAAATGGTATTCCTCGGGAACGCTGCGCTCCCCTGCCGGAGAGCAGTGGCTGACAGGCTACTTTCAAATCAGAAGCGTGCTTTTAAAACAGAAAATAAAATGTTTACAGGATTTTCGTATATGATCAAGCTAAAAGCCACATTCATAATGTATTTCATATGATAGAATTTTTCTAATTTTCAACACTTACTTTATTTAAGCTGCATCATTTTATTTTTTGGAACATTCTGAATTTATAATGGGCTTCTATAATATCAATTGTAATCATCTAATGAATTAAATTTTTTTTTTATCAAAAGATGAGCACGAGTACTGTGAACTAGAAAAAAGTTAGGTTAATAAATTATTGTAAATGAGATGAAAGTTTATTGAGTTTACGAAATAAAAATAAACGGTGATTCTCACACTATTGTTTATCGTGTTTAGATATATAAAACAAAAATGTTGAAGTTTGTGTCTTGAATATGGAATGGCACATCTTAGGGCGTTGTGTTTGTTCAATGAACTGTGATATCAATCACCTCTTTTTTTTATAGGGTTTCGTAGACTATAAAAATTATTTTGTATCAATTGCAATATCGTATGTTTTTTTTTTATACTTAAAATCAGAAATATTTACTAAGAACCGCGTTGAATGTAATTTCATAGATTCAAATAAAGTAAAAATTTTTAAAAAAGATACCAAAAATATGTCAGTAATTACAAAATTTAATATTACAAATTAGAATTTGTCAAATTTTACAATTTTTTAGAATTGTTTTTGTTGCTTGCAATACATGTACATTTTTATTTTATTTCTCCAATTTCATAAAAAAAATTTGATATCGATCTTTAGTACAGGAGTTTGTATTTATTGTTTAAATTTAATTTTCAATTTTAAAGTTTTAAAATTTTTATGATTCGTCTGTGAATTACATGACATTAATTTGATCTTTACGGTTCAAAGGAAAGTTCTACATCAATTTTCTTTTGAATAATAGTGCACATATCATTTATATCTTTAATAACAAACGCTATTTACTCAATGAGATTGGAAATTTCTTTAAATAAAATTCATACGTAGCACATTGTATTGAATAGATGAATATTATACATGGAAACATAAATTTGTTTGAATACATTGCATGATATATATATCGATGCAACAGCTGATATATATCTTCAGTCGTAAAAGTTGCACGTTATGTGATATAATTTCTACAATATAGTTTATTTAATTTGAAATTAGTATTCTTAAGAAGTAAAGAAGAAACTTGTTTTAATAAGTAGCACAAGAAGAATCAACTTTTCAAAAAAAATCCTACTGAAAACCTTATTTCAGTGAATCTGGAGGTGTAATCTCAAATTGTAAATTAAAAATTATCAATACCCAATTCTCGAAAAATATGTCTAAAAAAATTTTTTTAAAACATTTGTTTTACGCATAAAAATCAACTGAAAAAGAGGAAGATGTTTTATGATTTTGAAATGGTTTCATAAGTGTAATTTTTGATAGTTAAATATACAGATTTATTTATATAAATAGAAATTTGTGACGCCCGCCCGACCCGGGCTTCATCTTGTGCCATCACTAGATTCAATTATTAAACACTACGACACAATAATTAAGGAGACACTAGAACAATCTTTAAGTAATTTATTAACATATATTTACTATGACAACAACTCACTATGCTCTCCTGGGGAATATTTCTATTACTAAATTCAACCCACCAATAGTAATCTAAGAGACTCTTACCACTAATCCTTCCTCTACTGCAACTCACACTCTGGATCAACTGTTGAAAACAGCAGCAAAGGAACGTCTTGCAGCAATCATTAATCTAACCCTTTAATTCAACTTCCCTTTCTATTTCTCCTTCTGCTTATGTATAGCTTCAGCTTTACTTCTCCTACAACCTCTTTATCAGCCTCTTTCTCGCTACTTTCAGTCGGAGTTTATATATTTCCTAACTCTCCTGCTTCACTTCATTTCTACCTGTTTTACATAATCACGTTTCATTTTTGGTTGGGCAAAGGTTGTTTAGCAAAAGCAATCAATTTCAATTAAAAGTCCCCAAGATTAGTGAAGAGAAACCGCGAATAGCCCAATGTCACAAATTTATTTTATATATTTCATTTGAAATTTATTATTTTTTTAAAAAAATGTTGTGGCGATGCACTTTGTG
>BMAW01112473.1:39860-82483 GCA_019974015.1 Nephila pilipes
AAAGCAAACGATTTAAACTTAAAGTGATACCTTTTTCAATATTCTTTATTAAGATATATATTTTTTAAATGTTTTAAAGTTGTTACAAAGAAATACAATTATGCTATTGGCAACACCAGATCATATTTTTGTTTTTTACAAAATTTACTGGCAATGAAGATAAAAATAGAATTGAGTTTGGTTCCAAGAGGTAAAGACGAACGTTGAAAAATTGTGCTTGTGGAAATTGTGTATCTAATTTATGTTTGAAAAGATGTGCGCAAATAAACGGGATGTCCTGAAAACAAGTCATTTTTATTAATAGTCTACAATACAGTACAACTTCTACCCGACTCTTGTGCCACAACTCAATCAAATACAACCAACTCTAAAGGTCAATAACCTATAAAAGGATTCACTAGTCAAATCTCAAGCAACTATTTATTCGACAGCTTTGTAGAATAATGTCTGAGGGATACGTGCTCTCCTTGATAACACCCTAGATAGATTCACCTATTCAACCGATACCGAACTAATAGTCTCTTACCAAAATCTCTCCAGTTGAGGCTGACTTGATTTCTCGACTCCGCTGTGACCGCTATCGTCCGTGGCCACTCTTGATGTCATCTATCTCTTGTTTAGCATACACTCAGCGCTAGTTCCACTCGACCTCTATCGATTAAATTTCCTTTTGTTTATATACCGACCTATCTAGCTCATTTCACTTTATTGCTACCTGCCTCTAATTTGCATAATCACACTTCATTTGGTTTGGGAAGAAATTGCAATTTCATGCAATCAATCTCAATTAAAGTCCTCAAGGATAGTGAAGAGAAAATCGCGAACAGCCCAGCGTCAAAATGTTAATGGCTGTATTTTGAAGACTTTAATTTTTTAACTCAAGAAATGTGAATTTCACTTCACGTTAAACGCAGACTTCAAAAATTATACAAATATCACCAAAATAGTATGAAATTAAACTTAAGTTTTGCTTTCAGGTCCTGAAGCTGTTTTTTTCAAAACACTTAATTTTTTTTTAAAAAAAAGTTTAAATTTAAAAATTATAAATTTTTGAAAATTGAAATTTTTTTAAAAAACTTTCTCTGTGAAATTACTTTAAATTCAGGATTAGGCTCTAGAGAAAAATTATTAGAAGTTACGTACAAATTTTCATCCATTTCTTATAATTAAGTTTATTCATACATTTTACATAAACTTTAAAAAAAAGCATGTTTTGAGAAAAATCATTAAAATGCTAGAAATTTGAATAATTTCATACCCACCATCTTAGCCGACATAAAAAACCTCTTATATAATAATTAATTAATATACTTTTATTTTTTATAAATGCACATTATATTACAATATTCACTTATTTTTAGTTCAATTTGTGGACAGCATATTTTTGGCGTTTTAAAAATACATATTTACAAAATGTAACAATGTTATTGACTTAAATTTAGGTTTTAGTTACACAAAATAACTTTTTAAAGGTACGTACTCACCACTCCAGCTACTTTAAATATCTTGTCTAAAATGTAAAAATATTATAATATAATAAATAAAAAATTTAGGGAAAAGTATTGTAATGCTAAAATTTTGAGTAATTCAAAGCTTATTTTAGTTACTCATATAAGAAAATCTTTAAAATTGTAAAAAAAATCCCTCTTAGTTTTAACCATCTACAACAACAAGTGACAATCGATCTACAAATCTAAAAGTAATCTACAAGTGACTTCACTTTGAATGGCTTTATCTTTACAACCAGCAGGAATATCAAAAAATGGTTGGTGTCAAATTTTTCAGAATAATCCAACTTATATAAAAATATTATTTTTAAAAAAATCAATTTTTTGAAAATTTTAAGGCTCCTGATCCCCTCATTTAAATTTAAAGTAAAAAAAAAATATTTAAGCCTAACATTCGCAAGCTTTCGTTGAATCACTTTAAAAAAAAAAAGCAAGCTTCAGAAATATATGTGAAAATAATCTGGGTGTATAGGGATGGAAGTTTCTTCAAATTCTTGATGAAGCAAGGATTTCTTTAAGTGAATGCCTTCGATAACGAGGGATTTTTGTACACTTCAAGAAAGGAGAGAAATAATTTTAAGAAGTAATACATCATTATAAAGCACTATTTTCTGAAGAATTCATAGTTGTGGCAGGAATTATTTATAATGGCATGTAAAAACAGAAAATATTTCAAGTAAAGCTTAAGTAAACTATCAATATTACTAAAATAATTCAATATAAAAACCAACGTTTTTAAAAACAACGTTTTTATATGGTGGCAAAGTTTATTAGAGAAAATTATTCAAATATTAGTTAAAACTGTTAGTTATTTTTAATTTTAAAATTCACTTAAGAAGAGACATTTGTGAGCGTATTAAAAAATTCATAATACTCATAAAATCAAAACATGTATTTGAAAGTTTGTCAGTCATTCTATTAAAAAAAAAAAATGGGAACCAGAATTCAGAAAAAATTATTGTGATAAGACACGGTGCCAAATATTGGAAACTTTCTTTCTTGCGAATGATTACTGTCTAAAAGTCAGCAACCCTTACTATCTCGGAGATAGTAAAGGGGAGATAGTATATCCCCTTTGTGAGTACAATAGTTTTATGAGGCCTCATGCGGTGTGGGGAGTGCCCGGTGTTCCCAGAGGGGGGAAAAAATTTTTCCTCATTCCTAAAAGCGCCGAGAGGAAAGAATATTTTGACTTATTAAAATTATTGAAATATTAGTTAAAACTTGTCGCAAACGTCTAAATATTGCATTGTTAGGCCAGTACGAACGATTCCCAAAATTTCAAAGCTCTAGCTTGATGGGAAGTTGGTTAAATTAACGATCGAAAATTTGATGACACACACACTCACACACACACATACCAAGTGAAATTCAGAAAAACGTTGTAATAACGTTCGAAACTAATACTTGATCAAGAAAGTTCAGTTTTATATGGGAAAGATCCTGTCAAAGTAAGACCACATACAGACAAAGCTTTGTGTCCCACTTTAAAACCTACTTCCACATATATCACAATAAAAGAATAATGAAGCGCAAACATATACAAATTTACTGCAAAAGAGCAAAGAAAGATCATATCAAAATTATTTAAAAACTCTACTTTAATTGTTCTCTTAAAATAGAAAACAACTCGTATTACTACACTTATTGTATGGATTATACGAAACTGCAAAAGCATTTCATATGGTGTTCCAATGAATTAATCCGAGTAAAAAGTTTATTTTAATAATTGCTTCTCCTTTTTCCCCCAAGCTATTGCAGGAGATCTAACCTCCTCATTCCAGGTGTCGTCTGTATGAGACACGAAACAACACTTTCAAAAAATGCCTCCAGTTAAATAAAAGGCGTCATTGGTACCCAGAATTAGTTCATTTTTTTGTTAATAGATGGCAGTTCTGAAAAAAGATTTTCAGTGTTTAGTTTGCATTTGTAGTTTATTTATGGCAAAATGAAAAAGGGGTTTTCAGAGAGAAAGAAAATTATACGCTTGCCCATCGCTAAGTGTTCATATTTTTTATTATTTGTATACTAAAAATTACTAAATAGACTGCTGAATTCCTTAAACATGCTGTATATATATATAACATTATTAATTTCTCACTCAAATCTTCCCACTTCTGATTTAGAACACTGTTATTTCAGTGTCGCCTGTAGGTGAAACATTAGGTCAATTGCCATCAAAATCACTCGATTTTAAACTATAATTATGGCATATATTTTAGCTTCGAATGATATTCTTCAATTGCTAACTGAATTCACCAAATGTAGATATTTAAGGGATACAGGAAAGAATCTGTATCTATCGGAAAATGAAATTAAACATAATTAGTGATCACAAATTATGTCTAATTTGAAATTTCCCAGAATTCGAATGTATTGAGCAGAAAAAACTATAACCCCCGTACTCGCAGACAACATTTTTTGGAAATCACGAGTTTTCAATAATAAACAACTTAAAATTGAGAAATTATTTAATAGTATAAGATAAAGAGAGAGAGAGAGAGAGAAGCACGAATGATAAATTTTGGAAATTAGGACTCTTCGGCAAACAGTTCGGATAGGAATATTTTGTGATTCAAATTTTACATTATGCTCATTATGATAATTATTATGAATTACTCATTAAATTAAGATTAAAGAAAGATTTTATATCAACATGATGATGTTACTTTGCCCCAATGTCTCCTCCAGGAGACATTAATTTCTCAAAAGTAAAAATTCAAATAATTTTTTTTAACATTTTTTCAGTACTTTTTCATGTATTTAGAACCGATTCCTACAAATTATTCTAAAATTTATGGTTCAAAGTTGACCATGGGTTTGAGGAGGTTAAATAAAACTATATGTATCCAAATGATCCCTTAGTACTTAAGCCTGAGCATCATGGGAAAATTCACCTGTTCCTGCCAGTAACATGAAAGCAATAGAGCCTGGTTGAGACGAAAGTTAAAGCGAAAATGATCAACACGTTGAACAGTATTTTCTTCAATCTAATGTCATGTCGCACACTTGATAGAAGAAAAGGAATTGAATAACTTGTTCCGTAATTTGAAACTTTTTAAAACCCAAGCAAAACTATTAGGCTCTATGTTATAACAATGAACTCTACTAGCTTACGGTACAAGGATTTCCAAGATTAGAATTAGAAAAAGAATTTATTTGAATATTAAAAATTGTGAATGAGAATTTCTGGGTGTTTATATGAACAAATACGACTGTTTTGATGGGTTTGCAAGGTAAACTCGTAGTGCATAATCCTAAAGGATGTTGACTTTTTATAGATTCTTCTAAGATTAGTCTGAAAACAGTGACGTTCCATAATGATTACAAATTTCCGTCAGTGGTTTCATCTCATTCAGGGGACATGCATATAATTAAGTTATGAAAACATGGCTTTGCTGATGGAAGGAGTGAAATACAAAAGTCACGAGTGGTACACATTAGTGGTGACTCACAGTTTTTGCACTCTTGACTTGTGTACAGAATGGTTTCATAATGTGTTTTTTTTTTTTTTTTGCATTTATGGAACAGCCAAGACACAATAAAACAAATACAAAATTAAGGACTGGATTGTGAGGAAATCGTATCTGATTGCAGAGGAAAATGAACTAAATGTTCCATTCGTTTTATAACTATATAGAGTTACTGTTGGTTTCCTTTTAGGGAGAATGGTGGAATTACATATACAAGAAAGGCTTCATCATCCTTTTTTGCCTATTCAGATTGATATTGGGCTTTGTTTATTTTAACGTAGTAGAGTTTGTACTTCATTAATAATTTTTAAAGGAGTTTTTTTACTGTCATCAAGTATACAGTATTATAATCTGTTTATAAATATTTTTTATTATTGCATAAAAATGCTTATTATTACATTTATTACATATCCATTCATTACAAACATTTTATAATTACATTTCCTGTATATCTGGAAAATGTGATGTTATAGAGAAAATCGGATTCTTTTACTGAATTCAGCACCCCAGAAATAGTTAATTACATTTATTTATTAACCAGATACAAAACAAAATTGAAATTTGTAAAGTACTAAGATTATTTAATCATGCATTGTAATATTATGAAACATACTAATCATGTGTTTGTAAGAAAATGCACCACATATCAAAAATTAGTGTTTAAATTTTTGGTTCTCACTGTATTACCATGTCACTTAAAAATGACTAAGTTCCTTACGTGTAAAATAAGTATTAACAATGTTGATGCTGAAACAATAATATTATTCTTTTAACTCCGTCTGTAAAGAATTACTATGAATACTTTCTTAAGTTATTGTCTTGTTCTTTGTCGCACAGTATATTAAACATTATATCTTGATTTTTAAAATCTTCCTTTTTTCAATCTTTTAAGGAGACAACATTCCTCATCTCCTTAAAATATTGTCATTTGAACAGACAGAACCCAAACTAGTTTTTCAAAGTTGAAGACGACTTACAAAAGTCTATTTGTTCTCCAGACATTGTAAAAAATGATTTATTTTTCGAGAGACATGTTCTGAGGAAATAAAACTCAAAAGTACGTTTTCCCGGAAATTTTCGTGAATAACGCTTTTGAGAAACGTTGCTCTTGAAAATGCTAGAGAAAAATAAACTACTGCAGGTCCTACGGGGACATCAATATAACTTTTGTACCGTTAAAACTCGTGAATTCTTTTTCGTTAAAATCGACCGAGATTTCCACTTGTTCAAGAACGTGCAATTATTGTTAAAGTTTAAAAAGGTGTTATAGTCAATTGAAGGGTTCTTAACTGATTAATTTTAAATAAGAATTGTGAATATCTGTCTTTAAAATTTAGGAAGATATGGTCCTTAAATTCCTTTTTACTAAATATCAGTACAAAAAAGTATATTTCATTCATTTTTTTCCATTTTGATCAGCAAAATAATAGAACACAAATATTTTGTACAAATATTTGAATACATATAAATTAACACACTCATTCAAATTCTGATAAAATGTCCGTATAGCTATTCTTGTTTCTTTTTCTGCAAAGTAAAAGTAATCTTGAAGGAACTTCTTAAAATGTACAACACAAAAATGTAATTTAATTTTTTCAATTCGCAAACTAGCATGCTATTCATTCTCAAAAGAACCTTTTTTGAACGGTTAAAAAGAACAAAAAGTGTACAGTTGGACATGTTTGCGAAAGGAAGAATTACTGGAACGATCATAAACTAAAGTGTCTGGAATTTTGAATGTTCTCAGTGACTCACTCAAAACTGTAGAAGAGGAATCAAAGTGCACGAAATGTTAATCGACGATCAGTACCAGATCGGATAAGAGCACAACCATTTGATGAGACTCATATCTGACAATAACTTCGTGACGTAAGACGAATAGTTGTGTTAGAAAATTAGGTTCAGTGCTTACAGCCGCTACAGGAACATTAGTTTCCAGACAAACTACTTACAGGAGGTTCAATATCATTGGGATGTGTATCAGAGGACTAGCAGTCTGCATCTGAACTCAACTAGAACTTACTGGCTGAGATTTTTTGAAAGCGTAGCTTTTTATATTTTTCAATAAATTGAATTCTATATAGATCGTTATGCTGACCCCTCTCCTTTGTGAACTTGATGATTACTTCGTGGTAATTTATTAAAACTTAGATCTTTTAGGATATGATTAATTTCAGCATCGAACTTTAGACATAGCAATCTGAAAGTAGATGCACTTTTTATTCTTGTTTCTTTCTGATTTATTAGCGATGTTGCAGATTGTCGTGATAAAGTCCTCCTAAGGTGAGCCCTTCTTCTGATAGGGCCTCCTGCAGTTCCTCCAAAGGAGTAACTTTTTTGTTTTGATGCATTTAAAAAAAAAAAAAAAAAAAAAAAAAAAAAAAAAAAAATCAATTTCTATTCTAACTGTTTTTAGATGCAATAACTGTGTTTCTGGATGTTTTTCAATCGGTTTTCAAAGAAAAATAATAGAGGGTCTGGTAAAGTCCTTGCTTAAAGGAGTCACTTTGCTAATTTTTAAAATCGCGCCAAAAACGCACCAAAAGCGAGTTTTATAAAATCCGACTTCAGCATTAATTTTAAAAACGAGTCTTCGTGTTTCAAAGAGAAATTTACAGAGTTACTAAAAAAACGTAAGGTGACCAATTTGGCGATAAATCACCTCCCCAAAAAATTTCCTCTCCAAGTAGCTCTGTCAAACTAGAAATTAATTGAGGACTTTCCTAATAATTTTAAAATAGTTTGGTTAAGAATTTGAGAGTATAATGATGCTATTTTCTGAAAAATTTAAATTACCTTTTCCTACGTGTAAAATAAAATACAATAGGGTAGTAGTACTTGATTGAATCTCATCTAGTAATCTTTATTTTTCTTTTTGATCGACGACCGTGTTAAAAATATTGATATTTTTACTATTAAAAGTTACTAAATTTTCAACAATTTTTTCACTTGGACAATTGCATAACAACAAGGTTTTGCTAATAAGGTTAATTTACGTTTTAAAAGAGTTTTATGAAGCTTAATTGGCCTATTATTAGGTAAAGTCCTTAATTTAAAATCTCGCCAAAAAGGCGCCAAAATTGGGAATTTCAAAATCCGATTGAAATGCAAAAAATATGTGTCGTGTCTAGAAATTTACGGGAAAATAAAACATTTGGCGATCAAGTGACCATATCAAACAAGGAATCAATGCTAATATCGAAATGAAGATTTTATTCATAAAACGCCTATATCGAAATTGACTCAATTTTAATAAACACCTATATCAATTTGTAATTTTGTAGCTTTAACAAAGTGATTTAGAAATGTCACATATAAGAAACGAGTACATTTAAAACGAATTGAAAACTGTAAAATGTATTTAATGATTTCATATTCGTATCATGTGCATTAATGAATTAATGATAAGCAGAAAAGTCTTTGCAGCTGATACGATATACAACAATGAGTGCCAATTTTCTGACAGTATGGTGGCGGTTTTCCATGCTAAATTCTGTGTATTGTCATGCACATTGTCATGCTAGGCTAAATTCCACATTAGGAAATGAATGAAAAGATAACTTGGTTTACGGATGTATACTGCTTGTTGTACATATCTTAACATAGCTACATCGTTTAATAAAGAAATTAATTCTAGTGGATACTTAATCAGACATATATAAAAATACATTTGAAATATTTCAAATGGGAGAGAGAAACGTTAAGAAAATTTCAAATAGTCTGTTTCACAATCTAGGTTTCATTAAAAGACTAACTCTTAGAGTATTCCACAGATATTTAATTATGATGTGCAAATACTTTTTGGTTCATTATTATAATTTTATTTGAATTTTTAATTTATTTCATTTTCATATTGTGTTAAATGAATAATGATAAAACAAACACATTAACGCTAATTTAATATACTTGTTAAACCTAAATATCGTTTTATTTGGTTTGAGAATATTTTGCTTAGTAGTTAGCTTCTACAGACAAAACCATGAATTATTTTTCAAATTAATGTATTTATTTAAAAGTGGTAAAAATGTTTTAATATTATATTTTCTTTCCTTCGAAATAACTTTGGTAAAATTCTTTTGAATTGAAAATTTAAAGAAATCCAAAACCTTATAAATCTTTTTTTTTCAATGCCATTTAATTCTATTTAGGTTTATTGCCTCAAATTAAATAGGCTTGAAATTCTTGCAATTTCATCTAGTCAGACTATCTTGTGAACATTGAATCGCTAGAAATTATAAATCAAGTAAAAGTACCATCACATTTGGGATGTTTTTTTCGAAAACAAACATATATTTGAAAAACTGTTGAATAAGGCATAGCAAGATCCTCACAATAAAAATAACTAAAAATTCCTCTTAATACTCTTAGTACTCAAAACATACTACGAGTATACTAACTGATTGAGGAATGTTTATCACCAGATGGAATATTTCTATTTTGGAAACAATTACAACCTTTATACATTCAAAAACAATAAACTATCTTATATAAAGTAGGTAGAAATTTTTTTCTAAAAATGATTGAATTTAAAACAGCTTTTAGGGAAGAGAGATGAAGGAGGACGATTCTTTAACATAACATGTGACTCCCGAAAAGTGGCAGCGTTGGTCCACTCCCTCTCACCAACGCACCGTTGAGGCCCCACCAGTGGCAGAGCGCCGAAGCTCTTCGAACTGGGAGATGAAGAAGCTCTTCGTTAGTGTGGCGAGTTCTTCATCGGGCTAGCTGCGTGGGGTTTACCTGGTTCCCCCACGTGTCGCACGAATGTGGGCTGGCTACCCATTCAGACCTCCAGGAAGGCACTCGGCATACTCCGCAATTATTTCCGAATTTCGTATCTTCAGAGGCTGGAAGAGCATATTTTGTTTGTATTAAACACCGATTTCAAAATCTTTCTCTTTGGCAATCTCCATTCTAAATTATTTGTTGTAATGACGGTGTTGTGAATTACGTTCACTTTTCAAACAAGCGTGCCGGGTATTCTGTTGCGGACGCGCTGATTCACGCCCCTTCCCTTCAACGCAAGACGATTTTTTTCTCATTTTACTCGATCTAGAGACAGGCAGAAGGACCCTTTTAGCAGTAGAAATTAATTTTCTTTGTCGACTTAAGTAGAAATTAACTTAATTTTTTTTTTGTATATTCCTTGTTTATTTACATAATGCGAACTTGTCGCGTCCGTGAGAAGAAGCTGCAAACTACTCAACTTGTTAAAAAAATTTGTAAGTACGTTGGCGCGCTATAATTGTATTTGGAATTTATAAAGACGAGCGAATAAAGTTTATTGCAATTTGTTTTTAATGAGAATAATCCTTTTTTTTGAGTTACTTTATTTGCCTAAAAACCATAAATCATATTTTATGGGTCAAAGAATCTGAGCATCAAGCATTTGAAGGAAGTTCTAAATTAGTATATTGTTCTGCTAAGCGCCAATGCAAATGCAGCGGAACTCTGTGTTACCGTGAACTCAACGTAACAGTAGATTTTGAAGCAAAAAGGGGGGAAAAAAAAGAATGAATTTTTTTTTTTTAGTTTAATAATTCTTTTCTTTTCTGTTACTTTATCCTCTGTTTATTTTAGTGACTTTGGAACGGCAGTCCTTCATTATTAAACGCTACAGACAACTTAAAGTTTAATTAAATCATCAATAACTTTATAAATCTAATTAACAATTTTCATCGTTAAAACTTCCTCATAAACATTTTTTGTTTCCTTACAGATTAAAAATAAGCAAAGATCTTTTTCAATTAATCTGAATTTAATTGAGCTTGTTAAAGCTGTATTAACAAATTATCAATTAAGCTTTTGGCATCTTACTGCTAAGACGAACAAAATTCGCAAACTGCAACCCCCCCCACACACACAGCTTCAAAATTTTTTTTGTAAGCAATTGTTTGACAGAATCAGCTCAATGTTTTTTTTTTTTATAAATTAAATGAAATGATTACTTTTGGACAATGATCAGTTTAAATTTACTAATAACTTCGTAAAAAGAAAGAAATCCTTTATTTTTGGACATTGAGTTGTTTTAGCTTACAAAACTTCAGACATATACGAAGATGGTCTGAAAAGTTTTCGACCTTACAAAGACATTTTTCTTTAAACTTTTTATTTTTCTAAATAGTCTCCCTGTGAGTCTACACACTTCTCTCAGCAATGCTCCCATCTGTGTAACCTTTCCAAATATTACTCGGTGTCAGTCTCTGCAAATTAATGGATCAACAAGGTGATGACCTCCTCATTTGACAAAAATCTCTGTTCTCCAAACGTAATTTTAGATAACGGAACAAAAAGAAGTCGCTTGGGGCTAGATTTGGAAATTAAGGATTTTGGGCAAGCATTTCAAACCCTAATTTGTGGATTTTTGCCGTGGTATTCGCTGAGGTGTGAGACGGCGCATTGTCTTGGTGAAACAGAATCATTCTTTTTGAAAAAAATGGCCGTTTTTCCATACTTTCTACCTTCCGCTTGTCAAGTAATGATACGTAAAATGCTTCTGTAATGATTTTTTCTGTTTGAAGATAACCGATTAAGATAACTCCATGACTATCCCAAAAAACCATCGCCATCAATTTCCCAGCAGAAAAAACAGTTTTTGCCTTTTTTGGAGCCGATTCCCTCTTCGAAGTTGACTGTTTCGAATGCATTTTTGTTTTGGGCGTATGAGGGTGCATCCAACTTGCATTTACAGTAATAAATCAGCGCCCAAACTCTTATTTATTTCGACTAAACTACGCCAACAGAGAGTTAGAAATGTTCTTTTGAACACCTTTTTAGTTTAACGTGAGAAAACGCTGCACCCATTGTTCAGACAGCTGTTTCATGCCTAAATCCTGATTCGATACGTGACAAATACGTTCTTTGGACATATTCATAGTCTCTCCTCTCTCTCCCACTTTAATTTGATAATCGTCTGGCAGCCTTTTGTTAACTTTAGCGCTGTTATCGTCACCGGTTACAATTTTTGGACGTCCCAAACGTGCATCATCACCCAAGCTGGTACGACTACGTTTAAATTCAGCTGCTCAAATTTAAGTGGTAAATGATGGTAAAGAATCCCCTACACAGCATTCAACTAATCTTTTATTTGCTTAGGCGTATTGCCTTTTACGAGAAATATTGAATGACAGCTATATATACTCGATTTTTTTTTTTTTCATTTTCACAAAAACACTCACATCGATTCGTCAAAGCTATTGTCAAACAACAACTGCGCATCCAAAATGGCTGAAATTTTGGTTAGTACCTACCAAAAGAGAATCGCAATCAGATGTCTTATCCTTTATTGACGAGTGCTGCCATCTTAACGTTAATGTCGGAAACTTTTCAAACCATCTTCATATAGATTTCTATGGCAGAATGAAGTACAAAATGTAATCTTAAATATTTTCCTATTTATTAATTTTAACAAATAATTTTTTTTCTATTAAATGGTTTAGATTAATAAAACGTAATATCCAAACACACAAACACAAATATACTATAGAAAATACTCTGTTTAAGAGTCTAAAATCGATCTTCACTTTAAAATCTTTTCGAATAAAAAGAAATAAACTGGTGTAAAATCCCTGCTCTTACAGAAAAGAAACCTGAGAATTGGCGGCTGACAGCAATAGAGACAATGACGTCCTTTGTCAGAGCATTTTTTTCCCGCAACGGAAATGGTTTCGTCGAGTCAAATCCTACAGGAAGTCAAAAACTTTTTGTGCTTGGATGCCGTTGGGTTTTTTTTCAAGACTGTCAACAGACTGATTTCCCAAAAGATGAAAAAGGATTTGCAATCTACAGTACTGTAATTGATTTGTTTTGGCTGTTGGAATGATTGATATTGTTTTCAACCCTTTGAGGCAGAACGTTTGTTTCAAAGTATAATCTTTATCAAAAAAAAGGCAAATAGTAATTCATTTTTAGTGTCATAGGAATAAGGGAGAAAAAGAAACAATCAAGTTTCTTAAATTTTCTTGGAGAAATGAATCAATGTGAATTAAGAATGAATTGTTAGTGAACATAATTTTTTTTTATTAAATATAATTTTTTCGAATATCTAAAATTTCTTTTTGCATAATGAATGAAAACATTAAATGAATAAAATAATGTTTTTCTAATTTAGCTGATGTATCTTACTTTTTCAGAACATGTTGCACCATTTTAAACTGATGCGGACGTTTTTTGTTCTAAAAGCTGTAAGCCATACTGATTTTGTATGAATGAATTTCAAAATTAAAGGTTGAATGTAATGCGAGTTTAAATAATTATTTTCTGTAGACATTGCATAAAGGATTTTTATTAATAGTAAAAAAGTAGATAGGTAAAAATAAATAAAAATTTTCCTGTGCTATTTTTTATTTTTGGCAGAGATAAATTCCTATTAAGAAAAGAGAACAAAACTGTCGTAGTTTAGTGGAAATCATTGTAAACTTTGTGACAGATTATGCTCGATTTGCAATAGGGAACAAGAGAACAACTTTTTCTTTTGGAAGTGTGGAAAGAAGTTCCGGATACCTGCGAAAGTTAGTTCTTATGTTTCTGTTCTCACGAGTAGTACTGTCGCGAGTCAATGAAATTGATGCGTTTGAATCTAACCCTAAAGGAGATACGGTGAAAGAGACGCGGCTAGGTTATTTTATTACGTGGCAACGCTAGCAAAGCAGTGTTCAACGCCCCCAATATAATTTTATCTTGTTCAACGCATTTGTCAAAACCAGTGAAAATTTTCTTGGAAACGTTTAAATAGAAAGTCCTACCCCACCCACCGTATTCACCGGACTTAGCTTCTTCAAATTATCACTTATTCCACTTGGTTGAGCAACGCTTCCATGCTTATGAAGATACCATAACATGGGTCGACTCTTGGATAGCCTTAAAAAACGTAATGTTTTTCCGACCTGGAATTCATATGCTGCCTGCAAGATGGGAGATAGTAGTGGCTAGTGATGGGAAATACTTTGTGTCATTTTTTTTACCACATACTTTCAATAAAGCATTAGTTTTCACACCCATAAAAAGCAGTGAAAACTTATTCAAAGTCCTAATACGTATAAGACATTAACGGAAAATCTTTTAAAGCCATGACCATAAATAAATATTTTGAATGATACTATTTGATCATTAATCTTTGTTCTGAATTAGAAAATACAAAAAATTCTATATCTCTTAACACATCGATCAATAACTCCCGAGTCTAAAATTGAAAACAACATTTTTTTTGCAAAATTTTTTTTTATTCATCAACATAACACCTTTTGTTAATCACCTTTTAGGGTGATACAATCGTTCCAACGCTTTTCCAAATCTTTTTTTTTTCTTTTTTGTTTTTTTGTTTTTGTTTTTGTTTTTTTTACCAAAAAAAAATTTTTTTTTCTTTTTTTTTTTTTTTTTTGGGAAGAAAACTTTTTTGTTGGGGGTAATTAGGGTAAACAACGTTCGGAATCATCGATTCGTTGCTGTTTTTGTTCCATCGAAAGCAATCGCGGCACCCACTTGGAAAAAACCTTTTTCACTTCACTTCAAAAAACCTTTTTCCTGGTCCGATCGACTTAAAACTTTGACACGTTTCAAGCAAAGGTTAGTACTCTAGAAAGACCTGGTTACTGGTTTACTACGAGCGCCATCTCTGGGTTAGTCTTTTCAGTTATTGATCGATGTGTTACCTAGAAACACACCCGCAGATTCAAGTTTTTAAATTCGTTTAAAATGGTTAATCCAGTCCACTTCATTGCGTACACTGAAGTGCTTAGCAGCCTTGGTTATTGCTTTATGCTTAGAGTATCTTCACGATAGCGTAATGTCTGTTTGAACTTAAACTTGCTTCGAAGTTTCGGAGCCCTGAATTTATTATTCTTTCAGTTAGATTAATGATCACGGTCACGAGTTCATAGCAGTTACTTTTTCTATCGAGTGTGGGTAGGAGTTTGAATACACTAAAAGACAAGATCCTGTATCGAGACTGATGTACGTTAAGTCCTCGGTGGGATGATGTAGATATTTGAAGAATGTGGAGTCAAACCAGGTATCAGCCTATCCCTTGAACATGGTTCAAAATTACGAGATTCGTCGCGAATCACCCATAGCTGTTGCTGAATGCGACTTTAACCCTTTCGCTACCGGAGGGAGAAAAAAAGAAGTGCTTCTCTGGGCCCGCGGCTTCTTACCTCGAAGTGACGCTCTGTGCCCAGACGATTTTAGATATTAAGCCTAATTCGTGAAAAAAATTCCTCTAAAATCGGCTATTTATTAAAATATTTTGGTATGTACATATATTATTTAAAATGCAAAAATATATACAAAAGAAAAAAAGATTTAATCGAAAATTGAATGTTTCATACATAAAATTACATAAAAAAAATCATACTTTTAAGAAAATACAAAATATATTTACATATGTTACATAAATTTCATGGTGTAGTGATGTACCATTACATGGAATATATAGATATAAAAGATAAATTTTATTTTGTTGTATAGTATATTTATAAAAAAAATTCAATGCATAGTCCAACGTCACATGTCTTACACACATATTTTGACGCTTCACGCAAGACTTTGAGCAGAGGGCACATCTTAGTCCTTTCCCCCCTTTTTTTACTTTAATGTCTATGTACAGATTTGGATTATTTTCACTAACATTATTGTCAGATTCATTTATTATTTCGCAAATCTCAGTATCAGACAAATACTTTCTTTTCGTCATGACTGTCGATACAAATAAAAACCGTCTGAAATGAACAGCTAAGAACATCTGCTACCAAAAGCCGTAACCCCCATAAAGGGCCATAAATTCTCCTTCGAACTTCTAAGAAGCAAGCAAGAAAGAAAAAATTAAACTAAAAGCAAGTGCACGCTTTAAATTATGTCATTACATTTAAAGAGCCACGCCGCAATGTGTGCTTTTAACAATAACCCCCTCTCCCCCCTTCCTGATACCCAGAAGTGAAATCCAAGCCCATATAACCAAGGTCAACATTCCACATAACATATCTATATAGATTTCACGGTAAAGTAATACAATCTAGTAATATTTAAAAAAAATCAAATAAAATGTTCTCCTTAAGCGTATCACTATTGATACGCTGGTCTGCAGAAGGCATTATGGAGCGTATCTATTGTGATACACTGGGCACAGGAGAGCCACCGCAAGAGTATCAAATGTGATACGCTTGGAAGTGAACGGGTTAATAGACTGCCATTCAATCAATAATCTACATTATGCCACGTGACGACATTGAACTCCTGTGCACTTGACGTGCAGTACCCTCTCTGCACGATTGTTTTTGAAACAACGAGTCCTGAACCCAATTATAAGTCCGTCACTCTATATGTCTGGCTACCGTGGCTTCCCTATTTCAATAAGTTAGTGTAATGGGGAAGTTTAGAGAAGGGGTGCCGTCTCAGGTATCGTATTCGTAACTTGATCGAGGCTTAAAATTACGGTATCCGTCCAAATGACCCTATGGTTGCTTTTAAGTGCGACATTGATAAATACGATGGTGGATCAAAAAGTACACGTTTTTGAAAAAAGACGGTATCTTTAAGGTAAACTGTTGTTAACATTGGGTGCTGTCATGTGTTAAAAGGAGCCGAAACGAATTTGGCGGTGATTCATAAGTTAGTTTTGAATTGGTAGTCATTTGCAGCTAAATCAAAATTTGATTGTTGCCGCGTCGAGTTGTCACCTTCGATGAGACCTGGATTCATCATTATGCACCGGAAGCCAAGAAAAATCAAAACAATGGGTTACTTTCAGTGTGAATATTTTCCAAAAAAACGTGACGGTGGTTTCATCGGCCGGAAAAGATATGACGAATATTTTTTGAAGTACGAAAGGCGTCACATAATTACGAATACGACTTAGGTGTCTAGTGAGTTATGATGCCTATTAAAAACCAACCACTTTCGATTATATGAGCACCTTCTTTTGGAATTTCTAAAGACCTATTGAACGATCCTCATAATCAATCAATCAATCCTTTTTCAATAGTGGGTCAGAATTTTTTCGAAGTCCTTTCTTTTTTTCCCCTTGTATAATTTCACAATTAGAAAATGTTAATTTTGTATAAACTGTTTAGTTGATACATTACATCTCATTCGATAACTATTCTGGTCTTAGTAAAGTTTGATGCTTCTTTCGTTTTAATAATTTCATGTTGGAGCTACCAGTTTATCGTACGACGTTATTCTGATGAAAATAATGAAATGAAGACCGGAATTATTTACGTAATAATATTTTCCTTTTTTATTTTACTTTTATATTCAGAAACAGTATTTAAAGTGCGCGCAAGTACGAATTCTATGAAATCGCTTTTGCTTCCTATCGAAATAAGGATTTCTTTATTAGTCTCTTTATCAAATAAATTTTTACAGAACAAATTAAATACAAAAACTTTTTTATAGATGTATTTAAATTTTGAATAAGAATTCACGGCACGAGAAGTGCATAAAAGCATGTCAGTTAGGTTGCTATAAAAGTCAAGAACATCCATACCAATATCTCCTTTTCTAAAATAAATAAAGAGAAAATACATCACTTTATTTTAAAATGGATGGGAGAAAGAGAATATTGCATTTTACGAAAGTGCAAAAAGCGCTTTTATTGGTCAACCTTAGTAACCTAAAGTATATTTTGGAAGCATTAGCATATAAAATGGTACAGAACAATCTTGTGGAAAAAATTGCTTTCAAGATAATTTTAAAGATTATGTAACACGTCCGAAAAGAGAAAATTCAGAATGTGTTTCATAACAGGAGATTGAAGTAGCTTGTAAGAGACTAAATAATAATACCGACCGCATCTGTAATTTTCTTGAAAGAAATTTAAAAATTCTTGTTCAAACACATTTGCTCTTCCATCTTCCCAAAATTAAACTTGTCTAAACATTTTTCGATATATATATATATCGAAATTCTAAGGCCTTAACTAAGTAACATAAAATTTAAAATATATTAAATCTCTTTCAAAAATTTCTTTGTTTGGCCTAATTTGCATCTGAAAGTTTCCTACTTGTATTTCACTTATTTTATTAAGATTTGCAACTGTTTTCCCGCGGATATACTTATGTTAATTTTGTGAAGGTGGTTCAAAAAGCACTTGTATTTGAAGACGGTATCACTATGGTAAATGTTTGTTACCATTGAAGGTTGTCCTCTGTTTAGAGTAGCCGAAACAAATTTGACAATGATTCATAAGTTTAAATTTGGTATTCGTTTCTGCCAAATAAACATTTGATTGTTTCTGCGTCTAGTCGTCGACGCCATTTTGAATCGAATGTTCACCATCGATGATAAATGGATTCATTGTTATACACCAGAAACCAAGCAATATTCAAAACAATAAGTTGTTTGTGGCGAAACTGCTCCAAAAAAGCGAGGATGATCTCATTTGTCGGAAAAGTTATGACGAAGAATTTTTGAAATAAGAAAAGCATCACGGTCACGAATTCGAGTAACTGGCTCTTAGACAACTGTCTGGAGAGTCATAATGCCAACTAAAAACAAACCTTTTTCGACTCTACGAGGGCCATCTACTGGATTTTCTAAGGACTTATTGAATGACCTTGTATTTGAAATCTCACTCAAATACTTCTCTGCAGGACAGAAATGGTATGTGAAAGTTTCTTTAGAATCTATTACATATTTTTGAAGCAAACGGTCTAAATTGTGTGGCAAAACAATTATAAAATTTGTGATTATTTTCGCACGGATGTACTTAAGTTAATTTTATTTATATAGTAGTATAATTAGCCGTATTCAAATAGATTACAAACAACATAACAAAACAATCTGGCGATTATCACTACTGCTAAATACACTCATTTTCTTTCTCAAAAAGTTCGGAATCATATATTTTCATTTCCGTTTAATTAAAAATGAAACAGGAATAATTGCTCTATAATAACTTAAGTTATTTTAAACCAAGTTTGGATTTATATTGCTTGATAATATTGCTTATTTAGCAAATAATATTTTTGATGCTTAGTGAATTAAACTTGCGCGCAGCTTTAAATACATTTAATGTAGAAAATCTTTTACTATATTTTACTTTTTTTTTAAGCAAACCATAAAAGTTTCGAAAGTGCTTAAAAACGATATATCTTTTTTCTTTTGATATTTAATAACAAATTCATTTTATAAGTTACAATACTTGCACAAATCCATTATATACTCCGATATAACCCATTATATACTCTGATCAAGGCGTTACTTGGAGTTCCTTCATGTTTCGTTGTGTTTTTCTCTTGCACTTTATGACAAACAGACAATATTAAGTTATGTTTGCTTTAAAAAATTACTACAATGTATTTACGTTCATAAGCGCAAAAGTTTAGGAAATTTTTAAAGCTAAATTACGAGGATTGAGTTACTTACAGATTCGCTAAAAATGTAGGATATTTCCATTAAATAACAATAAATCACCAAATATACCACGTTTTTATCTCTTAGCTTCTATATCTTGTGTATAAAGATAATTGTAATCAATTGAGAAATTTCGGGTGGCTTCATCAGCCTCCAGATTCGAATAGCTAACTGTATGATGTTGGGCTATTTGCGATTTTCTCTTCACTAACCTCGGGGACTTCATAGTAGTTTGAATTGCATAAAATAGCAATTTCCTCCCAAACAAAATGAAACTTTATTATGTTAATTAGATGCAGGTCGAAATAAAGTGAAATGATTCAGACATAATGATAAATCAGTAAATGGAAATTTAGAAGAGAGAGAAAGCAACAATCTCTAGTTAACTCTGGGTATAGATCTAGTAAGAAGCAGCTACTAGCAGGAGTAATAGCTATCGACCTTTGATGATATAGAGCAGGGCTTCTTAAACTATGGGTCGCGACCCCAAATGGGGTCGCGTAGCAAAATTCTGCGGTCGCGAGAGATTTTAATGTCAAATATTTATATATACCATTTTATAACATCACTAGAGTTGGCGGAATGCAGTGGACTTGCAGCGTCTAGACACGCGCATTTGTTGAAGGTTTTGAGCTATCTCCACCGACAGCAGTAAACGATCGCTACGATCCCTATACTGTGGCTATACATTGTTAGTGCGTTTGTCGGTATCATACATGTTGAATAAACTGCCCGCCGCTGACTTCCCACTCTGGCCGCCACCTCTAAATATCACACTCAATCAAAGGGAGGAATGCGCGCGCGTACACACGTGCAACCTGCAGCTAAACAATGATTCATGTATGGGGTCGTCAAGTTTTGTATGGGGTCGTCAAGAAACTCGCAATCATAAATGGGGTCGTGAATGACAAAAGTTTAAGAAGCTCTGATATAGAGGAACTGTCGAAGAAAGCGATTTCAACTGAGAGTCCTCTGTAAGCTAAATTATTCTAGTCGATAATTAAATTGGTGCGAAATAGAAAAATACCAAATAATTTAATATTGAACCGCTGATGGAGGATTGGCAAGATTTTTACAAAGGGGCTCTTTATGTGAAATTCCGTGCATGCCGAAAATAGGAAACGTACATATTTAGCGATAGATATAAATGAGTTTAGAACCCTACGGTTGGTGAAAGTATAGTTTAGCTCCAAAACTTAGCGGGATTTTGAAAAATTCTGAAATGACGACTTTTTACGGATTAACGCACACGCAAGACAATCTTCGTTTACAGGAGGACCTCGCTACATGCATGAACAAATTGAAGACGCTATGACATACGTAAGATGTTTTGGAAGTCCCGACTTGCACGACTTTTTTTTAAGGATTGCAGTCACTTGCAATCCTAAATGGTAAGAATTCAAAGATATCTTGAGGCAAGGACAAAAATCTTATGATAGACACGATGCCATTGCTAGGGTATTTCATTTGAAAGCTAAGCACATGATGAATCTTCTGGCAAAAGGATGCATCTTTGGCAATATTAGGTGTAACATGTATACGGTGGAATGAATTTTATCCATATTATATATGGGGTGATTTTATTCTAAATTTTTTTATTTTTCTCATATATTTGAAAGTTCTGGATAACCATAATTACGGACAATCAATTTTTTAAAAATTTAAGTTTAGATTATCATTATCGTTTAAAAATTGAAAATTTTCTTCATATTTTACGTATAGGTTCCAAAATATAATATTATCGTCTTCCCAGCGAAGCGAGCGGGTACATACATAAAAGCCAGTGCGACAGCGTAAGTTTCACGCTTAGGGATTAAACAGCAGCAGTCGTCGTAGAGTTAGAAGTGACGTATTAGTTCTGAGAACTTCGCCATCCTTTGCGCGCATCTGCAATCAGAGCTTACATGACGCTGTGCAATCTATTTCATGCTAGGGGAAAGGAAAGTAAATATGCATTGATATCCAACAGGTTGGCTAGGATTGCAGTGCAAAGAGATGTCTACTATATTATAATAATTAGTTAATAAATAACTAAGTTGGATTAGTCTTGAGTGTCATTGGACTACTTATTGACTTTTAGTTAGTTATATTTAATTGAATTATGGCACAAGAGTCAGATAGAAGCGTGGATTCCGTTACAACTATAGGGGTTACTACAAAACCGTTTATTCAATTCATGTGGCGAGTTTTTCTCTCCAGGACATAGAAAATAGGCGGGCTACCACGTGGTTCTCTTTTTGAGTTTGGAATCTCAGCTAATGTAAGGCGTTTTATCCTGCACTCTTGAAACTGATTTTCATTTAAGGAGAAATGCTGAATAGTTATACTGCTGTTGGAATTTTCAGCAAAAACGATCACATGTGATATAAAGTCTGTTGTACAATATTTTCTATTTCCTTTCAGCCTTTGTCCCCCCCCCCCCAAAAAAAAAAAAAAATTGAGGCACAGACAAAAAACACTAGAAGACAGTTACCATATATTGATACAAGACAATAACTGGATGGTAACAATGTGCTAACATCATATAAGATTACAAGAGTTATATCTATCTCTTGGAAAACATTCCACCCTTAATACCTGTTTAGTAACATTTTTACCCTCTAGGCTCCTCTTTCGAATGTTACAGAATTTTTTTTTATTTCGGCTTATACACAATATTTAAATATTAGATAGACATTTTGGGGTGAAAGGGGTGGAGAAACCCACATATATATAGATCGGCGTGCATTGGGTAATACAATACAGTTCCTTAAAAGATATAATACGCATCTACGGACAATGCCAAAATATACAATAACTTTCAACACATCCATTCTATATTGTTATTCAATGCACGAAAAAAAAAACTTTAAAAATGTTACATTTATTTTGTTCGAAGTAATATGAGTTTTTTTTTACTTTCTTTTGTCTTAAATAATAATTAAAAAAAATCTCTCAGTCACTCATTGGATTTTAATTCCAAGAATTTTTAATAAAAATTATTTTCTCACTGAATTGAACAAAATTTGTTCTTTATCATCACAAACATCATATGTCGATATCTGGAGGAATAAATAAATAAAAAAATTGAAATGAAATGTTTGTTGATCTGAAAGAAACAACTGACGTTTCTAGCTTTTGAAATGGTCCTTCAAATAATTCCTGCCATTGCCTTTTCGTAGCTGGACTTGCCGAGTTGATACAAATCTTGGAAAGTTGCCAGGAAGGAAGACTTTCTCATGTCATTGTAGTTTAACAACAGATTATAAGGAAGGACTCAACAATGATTTCCATTCCGAGTGTCGTGATTAAACTCGTATTTACTTTTTTTCGACAAAAATTGAATAAAATAATTACTCTGATACAAACGGTAATTTAATATACCTAAACATTTCTTCAATTAAAAATAAGTTAAGTCACGAATTTTTGGGGCAAAAAAAGTTCAATTTGTTCTCAAATATTTATATTTTATTTTGAAGCACGAAAATATAAATTCTAAAGTTCAAAATGCAACTATCTTGCTTTTAACACACAGATTGCATTTTGTTAATAAGATTATAAATTTTGGTAAATGTTTTCTTTCATAATTTAGGTACTTAAATACTTAATCAATTAAGCTCTTCAGTTAACTAATCTTTTTTTTGTCTTATTGAGAAATAACTAATATTGTATATCTAAATATATTATATTATCACATGTATTAAAATAACTATTATTAATAAAAATATATTAAATTTGTTTTGCATTCTTTTTCACTATTGGATTAGATTATTTTTAGCAAATTCGAATTTTGATTGTATGAAAAAATAAATGTTATGCACGTTAAGAAAAAAACCCTTTTTTTTATTTTTCAAACATTCAAATTAAATCATTCTCATTTTTGCTTTGCTTTGATGAAAAAACAAACAAACAAACTAATCCGACATTAAATGTTTTCATTCAAACAAAAGTTTTCATTTTTAAAAAAAACGAATTGCTTCAATCAATTGGAAGTCAAATGAATTCAATCGATCTACCATTCTTTTATTGTCAGAAGAAAGAAATCTCTCTCTCCAAATCCGGTTCAGATAATTTATAACCATCGGAAACCCGACCGTTGACACATAATTCGATTTTATGTGGGGGAGAATGTAGTATTGACTGCATCTCGTTTGAATGGGGAAGACAAGATTATAATTTATCGTTTAATGTAGAAAAAATTATCATTATAAAAAAATCATTTAAAATATTTTTTAAGAATATGACAGATAATAAAAGAAATTGATAAATGAAAAGAATTAGTTTATTATATAAGTAAGTGATAGTTAATAAAAAGTTATTTCTTGTTTACTTAACCTATTAAGTTCCTGAAGTTGATCCCGTAAAATAAAATTTATCACTCAAAAGGATCAAAGATATTCTTTCAGAACTCTAGACATATAACAGGTCAATTGAAAAGTCCCCGGCCTAACACATAGATGGCTCTACTAGAATTAAATCCATATTGTTTTTTAGTTAGCCCTAACCCCCTAATCCTCAAAAGATGCGTGTATAAATTTGACAGCTGTCGGATCATTAGTTTGTGAATTATAGCATTTTGAGTGAAGCAACTTTTGTTAGTGTGAAAAAAATGGATAAAAAGGAATTTCGCGTGTTGATAAAATATTGCTTTTTGAAGGGAAAAAATACAGTTGAAGTAAAAACTTGGCTTGATGCCGAGTTTCCGGGCACTGCCCCAGGAAAATCAACCATCAAGGATTGGTATGCTAAGTTTAGACGTGGTGAAATGAGCACCGAAGACGGTGAACGCAGTGGACGCCCAAAAGAGGTTGTTACCGACGAAAACATTAAAAAAATCCACAAAATGATTTTGAATGACCGTCAATTGAAATTGAATGAAATAGCAGACACTCTAAAGGTATCAACTGAGTGTGTACATCCTATCATTCAGGAATATTTGGGTATGAGAAAGCTCTGTGCAAAGTGGGTGCCGCGCGAGCTCACTTTGGACCAAAAACAACGACAAGTTGATGATTCGGAGCAGTGCTTGAAGATGATCAAGCGTAATAAACCCGAGTTTTAGCGTCGATATGTGACAATGGATGAAAGATGGCTCCATCATTTCACTCCGAAGTCCAATCGACAGTCATCCGAGTGGACTGCACACGATGAACCCGCTCCAAAGCGTGGGAAAACGCAACAGTCGTCCGGCAAGGTTATGGCGTCTGTATTTTGGGATGCGCATTTAATAATTTTTATTGACTACCTTGAAAAAGGAAGGACCCTCAACAGCGACTATTACATAGTGTTATTGGACCATTTGAAGGACGAAATCGCCGAAAAACGGCCGCATTTGAAGAAAAAGAAAATGCTGCTCCACCAAGACAATGCACCGTGTCACAAGTCAGTGAAAACGATGGGAAAACTCCATCAATGGGGCTTCGAATTGCTTCCTCATCCACCGTATTCTGGCTCCCAGCGACTATTTCCTGTTCTCAGATCTTAAAAGAATGCTTGCTGGAGAAATTTTCGTCGAATGAAGAGGTGATCGCCGAAACTGAGGCCTGTTTTGAAGCAAAGGACAAATCGTACTACAAAAATAGTATCGAAAAGTTGGAGGGTCGCTATAATCAGTGTATCACCCTTGAAGGGAATCATGTTGAATAAAAAATACTAATTTTGCCACAAAAATTTGTTTTACTATGGTAGGCCGGGGACTTTTCAATTGACCTGTTATCATGAATAGAAAAGATATGAAACATGGAGCTAGAACTACTAGAAACAGATATAAAGCAGGAACTTTGGCGTTTTAAAAATCAGCCGATATTCTAGTATCAATCAAAATGAATCAAATTCAAATAATTAAAATGGCATTATTGATGGAGTTTGACTTTCAAAGCAAAACTATTATTATCAAACAACCTTTTCCCTAGATGGCATCACCAGTCTGTTTTTTTAATGTTTTAATTTTTAAAATACTTATTTTCCATATTACTTAATTCCTTTTAATCGTATTTACATGCGTTTTTGTATCCTAAATTCTACCGATTTTTGCTATTCTTTGGTTTATTGGTTCTTGAG
Organism: Nephila pilipes; assembly: GCA_019974015.1. Lineage (NCBI taxonomy): Eukaryota > Metazoa > Arthropoda > Arachnida > Araneae > Nephilidae > Nephila > Nephila pilipes. The sequence continues at coordinate 65,230 of BMAW01112473.1, forward strand.
TTTAATTATCACCTGGTTAAAATTTGAAAAATTTATGTTCTATTTGTTAAGTTAGTTTTTATTCTTAAATTGGTAACAAGTTTTTTTTTCCGTTTTGTGTTCTGATGTATAGGCACAGTTAGATTTTTTAATTTAGCACATATAAGTTTATGGTACTGTTTTAATTAGGAAATGATATGACTCCCAATATTCTTTGATTCGATTTTTAGGGTATTTGAAGAACAAAACAAAAAGACCTGTTTTGTTTTTATTCCATTGTATCGATATGTGAAATAAAATCCAATTAAAGAAATCAGTTCTATAACAGGGAACATTTTTCCCCTTGTGGTTGAATTCTTAAGGCAGAGTTTACTTTCGTTTTTATTTTTTCAATTCATGCATATACACTGGTGAAATAAATTAAGAGAATGTTCATATTTTATCGAATAGCATGAAAACAACTGAACTGAAGGAAAAACCACTGCTTCTAGATAAAAATGCAAATTTTGTACGGCAAATACGTAAGCGTACACGTGTGTGTAGGCGGAGCCAGCAGAAAAACAGGCTTTATGAGCGAGTGGACTGTACGATGAATTTCGTTCCTTAGCACACCTCGGCGAATTTTTTGGTGTTATCTTGCAGCAATCGGTTTAATTCACATCGGAACAGTAAAAATGAGTAACTACCAACGTTTAGATGATGGAATGAGGTGGAGAATTGTGGGGAGGCTAGAGACAGGCCAATCGCAAGTCCAGATATGCAGAGAGTTTAATTTAACGCCCAGCGTCGTGTGTAAACTATGGAAACAGTTCCAGGATACTGGATTCATCGAGAGAAAGCCTAGGCAAGGTCGTCCAAGAGCCACAACGGCCAGAGAAGATCACCATTTATCCATTTTAGCGAGGCGTAACAGAGGGGCTATAGCTTCTCAGCTCTCTCGGGACCTGTATGCAGCCACAGGAACCCATGTAACAAGGGTGACTGTTTCCAAAAGACTGAATGAGAGAGGGTTGTTTGCCAGAAGACCGGCTGTTTGCGTCCCACTCACGTCTACGAACAGGAGAGTCCGATTAGCATGGTGCAGGCAGCATAGTGATTGGAGTATGGAGCAATGGACGACCGTTCTGGCTCACCGACGAGTCCCATTTTAGCCTAAACACCGATTCTCGCCGTTCTTTTATATGGAGAGAGCCAAGAACCCGCTACCTACCCTCCAATGTCAGCGAAATCGACAATTATGGCGGTGTAATGGTCTGGGCAGGCATCATGTTGGATGTCCTCACACCTCTCCACGTCTTTGACAGAGGCTCTGTGATTGGTGTGAGGTATAGGAATGAGGTCTTGGAGCCCTATGTTCGCCTTTTCCGGGGTGCAGTGGGCCCCGAGTTCATCGTAATGGACTATAACGCGAGGCCACATAGAGCTCTTCTGGTCGACGAATTTCTCGAGAGTGAGGATATTCCCAGATGGATTGGCCAGCCAGGTCTCCGGACTGCAATCCTATAGAGCATGTCTGGGACGCTCTGGGGAGGACAATTGCAACTCGCAACCCCCCTCCGAGAACCATCCAGGTACTGAAAACAGCGTTGGTGAATGAGTGGGACCAATTGCCTCAGGCACTGATAAACTGCCTTATTTCCAGTATGAAACCACGCTGCAAGGTGCGTATAGCTGTAGGAGGGGACCATACCCCTATTAACCCATTCTATTGTGTATTCTGCAACCGCTGTTTGAGACTCCCATGAGTGTTACGCACAAACATGTGTGTCTGTTATAACTGTTGAATGTTTATTTTGTTTGTATTATGTCAGCCTATGTTCACATCAAATTTTATTAAAATCTGTCCAGTACTGGAGATCATAGATAAAATATGAAAATTCTATTAATTTCTTACACCAGTGTATATAAAAATTAAAATAAAGACCTCAATACCTCATTTGGATCACAAACCCCGTACAACAAACTAGTGGTGTCCCCTGGATACCCACTAGTACTGTTGTTCACTTCTAAAAATTTTAATTTAATTTAAAAAAAATTTAATTTAATTCTTAAATTAATTATTCCAAATTAAACCTATCTTAATCAAACCAGTCTATCAGCCTTTCTCTAATTGCTGCTAGACATGCATCTCTTTAAAACCCAGATATTCAAAATTCTAAATCCTGGACGGAACACAATCCGCCAAATCATTAAAATATCTCTCCTTCCTCTTCCAAATTGCTTTTATTGACTTCATTCAACGCGAATTAGGTCACAAATTGACATCCAAACCTTCCGACCCTCAATTTTGTCAACTAACATATTTTTCTAAATTTAATTTATGTTCGAACGGATCGAAGGACTTTCCTTTTCTCTAATGTTGACCGCAGTTTCTCTTCCTACCTTTTAGCAAATCTTATGGAACTCTCTTAATTTTCTCATATTTAATAGCTCTGACGTGGAGGTATCTCCCCCTCTGGGGAGAGGTACTCCGTAAATTTACACACCTTCGAACCTTCGAAATTAAAATAAAGTAGATACAGTCCATTTTCCCTTTCAGGTTTTTCGCAGTGGAGGAAAGTGTCGTACATTAATGACCTTAAAGCCAGAATTATAACTGCAATAGTCGCTGTGGATGCCCACTTGCTTGCCGGTACATGGCTTGAAATTGACTATCGTCTTGATATTCTCCCTGCTACGAAAGGGGCACACATGAAAGCTCTTTGACAAAAGCCATGAAACTTATTGAATCCATCTAACTATTTATGGTATTAATTTTAATCATTTTTCCATCCTTTTATATCAAATATCGAAATGTATCTAACATCTTATAAACACCCTGTATATATATGTGTGTGTGTGTGTGTGTGTGTAATGATTTTTCATATACAATACTAAATGATTGCTCCTTTTTCTCCACAATTTTCCACAAGTTGTGAAAATTCTTTCATATATTTTACATTTCAGTCCTAGGGTTCTCACTGTTTCTGTACTTAAGTCCTGGGGAATACACATGGACTTCAAAAAATGAAATAGAAAGTTCGGTAAATCTGTAACAGTTCCATTAGAAACCATTTTGATAAAGAAATGGAAAATAATATTTTTATTTTGAAAAATTGAATTTATGCGGAAGCATAAGAGAACAAAAAAATATGGTTTAGTATTTACGAAATAATAGACATCTAGTATATTATATTTTTCGTTAATGCTAATTCTATTTTTAAAGTGTTCAGATATCTATAAATTGATTTCATCATTTTAAACAAAAAAATCGTATTTAAAAATCTTGAATGTAAATATTTTGCAAAAACAATATTAAAAAAGAGAGATTGACTTTGCTAATTTCATTTTAACATGTGCTAACATTTTTTTTGAAAGATTTATTTGGAATTTAAAAGGCCTTTATCTTTGGTAGCGAGCTCCTTTGAAGATATTAGTTTCAATTCTTTAAATTAAGTAACCATCCTCTTCCCTTTCTGTACAACTGGTTACCTAAAATAAACATTAACTAGCGTAAGGTAAGCGTACTTCCGATCCAGATACAATTGCAATAAAAATGATATCTTCCTAAAATCCCTAATGCATCTTTGCTTTCACAGTCAAAACATTCTAAAGTACAAAAATTGCTACTAATGCTAACAACAAAAACAGATCAAAACAGACGATTCTGTTATAAAATTCAGTTATTAAATAAAATGTTAAAATAAGAGCAAACGATAAAGAATTAAAGTACACAATAATATTCTGGTTGGGTATTAAAACAAGTAATATAAATAAAAAATTTTAAGTCAATTCCTACTTAGGTGAACAAAGAAATTTTTTATGTAAGTTACTTTTTACTAAATAATTACAATTAATATAAATATGTATATACATATGACAGAATCACAATATTAAGTGGCAAATTTTTTCTTCCATAGAAAACCAAAATTAATTATTCGAAAATCAAATAAAAAAAATTTAAACTTCGATCCGAAGGCATGAAGATTCTATCCCGACGCTCTACCAACTATACCATAGCAAGACAAACAACATTCTAGAAGTATTGGCTTGTTTCTTAATTCATCCGGTAAATTAAATGGTTGGAATGAAGTTTAGCCCAACCACCCTTGACGACAGGAATTATTTGGTGGTATTTTGACAAATGTGGCTAACTTGATTCGCTTCGCAAACTTAACGTTCAGCCAAAAAAAAAAAAAAAAAAAAAAAAAATCGCCAAGTTTGGCAATTTTATAAATCGCCTCAAGTGGTTGGGCTCAACTGCATTTTCACCAATTAAATCTAATTAAATGAATTAATATTTGAAAAAACTGTATTAACATCAATTCTCATCCACAACAAGTTTAAAAAATGTATTTCAACTTGAGTGGATGAATAAAAATATGAACAATATATATATATATATATATATATATATATATATATATACATATACATATAGGAAGAGTGTGAACTAGTATTAGGAGTTTAATAATAAAAGCAGAAGATAAAATAATAAATAATATCTATCTTAGCAATGTAATTATCCCTCGAGCTAACTAAATGTATGATGAGCATAATGTATTATAATGTAAAACTTTTGAACTTAACACCATGTATCCTTCACATTCTGATCACTCATTTTGGTTGTTGCTATTCTCTCGAAACAACGTGTTAGTACATATTAAAAAGTAAGTAATAGGACAGTGAAATATTGTTAAAGGGAGCTTTTACATATGTGGTACATATTTTTACAATTGACTTTAAGAAATGAAGCAGCTGAAAGCATACGTATACCAATGCATAACTTTATTGAATGATATTATGTCTCTCATAGAGAAAAAGTAATACTTTCTCAATAATCAGACGGTTTTCATCGGTCCTGGAGAACACAAACAGTTTAACTTCTCTTTATTTCGCACTGGAAATTAATGGTTTCAATATGTAATAAAAGGATGAAAATGCTCAAACACGCAATAGATAGAAATGAGATTATAAATTCTTTCCTGCCTGTTGCGGTCGTTTTTATTACAAAAAATAAAAATAAACTGCATGCATTTTTCTTTTGTACTTGAAAAGGAGGGAAACAAAAATTATCTTATTTATGAATACTGTGACAAATATATTTCGTCTCTATTCAGAAGAAAAACATATTTAATGGACAATATGCAACACACGTGTCGTCTTTTATCTGTTACTTCGATACCACAATTTTCAGAGAAAAAAGAAGTAAAAAATATCGCTCGGTGAAAAGTCTTTGGATAATTACTTTCCAAAAGTCCCATTTTTCCCCTGCGTGTTCAAAGGAAAAAAAGAACCAGCCTGCAAAATGAAAGTATGTGGGATAAAAATGTTACAAAAAGAATTCTCGACCGGAAAAAGAATTTTTTTCAACTTCGCCTCAAGCTGAATGAAATGAAATGAAGAAAACTTGATAGCTTTGAACCTCAGTCACGGCTTTTATGTTTTCAGTGTGATGATACAGATCACGCGGCGCTCGAAAAGTCAATTAAACAGGAAATTTGAGAATTTTAATGATAGTTTATTTTTTATGTTATCTTTTATTTCAACATTTATCCTTCTATTCTGAATTTTAACGCTTTCTCTTTTTCAATAAGTGTTTGAAGTCATCGAAATTTCAGAAGGATTGCTTTTTTTTAGAAAAAAGAATGTCCTTTAGAATGGAGTGTTGCATGTATTTATTTGAGAGATGAATTGTGTTTTTTCAATTTTCTTTTGAACCTTATGAAATTTGTGTTTAATGCTCGTTAATGTGCCTTTATCGGAATATATTTTATATTTTATTCCTAATTTTAAAGGAATCATTTAGGAGAACGAACAGATATTTTGGGCATTCTTAATTATTATTTAATGAAAAATATTATGTATATTATTTCAGAAAAAGATGCAGGTTGTCAGTGATGAATAAAATTCTTATCTTTCGAATATTTTATAATTAGCAAATAAGAGTTAATGTATTGAAATTTGCGATCAGTAAATCAGATGTTATGGATTTGAGAAACTAGCGATTTATTACGATTCAGTCTTCAACAGCAAAGATGCATCGAAAAAAAATATGAATGGTTTCAATTACTTCTTAAATAGAGAAATAAATACTTTTGTAGAAATATTTTTGATTTTTAAAATAATGGTTAAACTAATTTGATTCTTAGATTCATGTACAAATAGTACAATATAAATATTGCCCTAAGGCTAAATTCTTTATTTGCGTAAGAATTTGTAAATGTTTTACTAACTAACCTTTTTTACTGGGAAATTTCTCAATATTTTTGTTACACGAAATTGAAAGTAACTTTATAAATTAGAATGAAAATATTTTTTTATCTTAAATATAATTTTGGAAATATATTATGATTTATTATGGTTTAAGGCTTTATAGTGGGATATGGTTCTATTCGAATTAGTTTTGCCTATTTTGGATTTTTTATCGTATCATAATTTAAATTTATGATTGCTTGTTCCGCAGAAATAAAAAGAACTAATATAAGATGAATATTTGCTCATTTTAAGACTATGTGATGTTTCTTATAAAAAAAAAGTTTAAATTGTTAAATTTTTTTAAAAAAATACTAAGGAGTAAATTACAAAAATTCGATTTTTACTCCTTCATATTATTCAATAGCGTAAACCTTTATCTTTCCAACGATGTATTACACTTGTTTATCAAAAAACGAGAAATGCTAGATTTTTAAAATTCTTTCTTAGAGCACTTCGGAATTCGTTTGCTTAGAGCTGACAAATGGCAAGCGAACCTCTCTCGCGACACGTGAAGCCTCATTTACTACTTTACATGTATTATTATCTCTGCCCAACTTTTACTAACTTCTTTACAATGGAAGAACTGTCAGCAGTGAAGTTAATTGCAACTGTTTTTTTTATAGTTTTAGCTCTTTATATTGTTCTTTGCATGATTTTTAAGTATTAGTATAATAGACTTTGTAGCTCCATACCCCAGTTTAACTATCAACCATTTTAAATATTTTTCGTGTTCCTTGCCTTGTACACATTTATATTACTCTAATTAAACAAGTAGTATTTTACTGGTATAAAAGTGTTAGTTAACTTACTTAGAATACTTAGAATTCAGAATATACTTAAGTAACGTAAAAATGTTGGAAAAAGTCAGCCATCAGTGATATTGAGACTATCATTGACTCAGTTGATAATGTTGGAACTGAGAGAGTCATATTAAGCGATTTTTTTCCCTTCAATATTATGAATATAATGAAAATAGAGATTCTGGATATGAAATTGCACCATTGCTTGTTTTAATGTATGTTTTGGATAAATTTGCTACTTGTAAAAATTATAATGGTAGAATATATGAGCGAGTTAAAAGGCGAATAGACTTGTAACACCCGCTCGTTCCGGGCGTCATCTTGTGCCATCACTAATTTCAAATATTAAATACTACGACACCAATAATTACAGAACCACCAAAACAACTTTCACAATTTATTAGTATATATCTACTATGACACCAATAATTATGCTCTCCAGGTTAAGTTTCCTAACGTCTTATTTCAACCCACCGATAATAATCTAACAGCCTCTTACCAATATCTTTTATCGACTGCAACTCCGAATCTGGAACAACTGCTGAAAATACTAGCCCGAATCTTTATCCGAGTAATCTATACTCGGAGCTTCAATACCAGTCTATACTTCCACCTTCCTCTTATATAGGCACTTAGACTTCACCTCCTCTCACTACAACGCCTCTCTGATCCTCCATCAGATACTCTACTCCTTCAGATGGAGTTTATATAATTCTCAATTCAACTGCTTCACTTTATTCCTAACTGCTTTACATATTAATGTTTTTCATCACGTTTCATTTTTGGTTGGGCAAAGGTTGTTTAGTGAAAGCAATCAATCTCAATTGAAAGTCCTCAAGGTCAGTGAAGAGAAACCGCGAATGGCCCAATGTCACAGACTTTTCATAAGATTCACAGATCTTTTGAAAATTTTGGATCCTTTAAAAAATGCCTCAGTCTGCTTGGGCTGCATATTTTCGTTTAATGTCCAGTATTGAAAATCCGAATAATAGATTTCGTCCCGTTGGATCTGAAAGCTGGTGTGGGTTTCATCGCAACCAAGCAAAAGACTAAACGTAGGACCACACCCACATTCGTATGTTCCTCTACCAATTACGAAAGTTATCGAACCTGTATTTAGAGATTTGGCAAATCTAGAGCTGTTAAGAAAATGCCTTTATGGGAAAACACAGAATCCCAATGAATCTGTGAACAATGTCATCTGGACTCGTGTGTTAAAAACTATATTTGAAACCTTCGAAACCTTAAAACATGGTGTTTTTGAAGGTGCATCTTGCGTTAATGTAGGATATATAAAAAGGGCTATACTTTATGCAGAATTGAAATTCATTCAGGTCTTCACTGCGAGAAAATTATGGAGGAATTTTAGACAACAAACGCATTATAATCAGAAAATGGAAAATATCTAAATATAAAAAAAAAAAAAAAATGCCAGAAAAAGGAATGCCAAAGCAAAAAGGAAAGTAGAAGATTCTAATGAGACAGAAGAAGGAGGCAATCATTTATATAAAGCAGGATTTTATTAAAAGGAATTTTTTAATCAGCAATAAAATTATTAGTGAAAAAATTTTAAAATGAGATTTTCTCAAAACATGGAATTTTCAGCTTCATGTTCTTTTTTCTCAGCATCTATGAAACATTCTAGTTCAGTTTATTATGTTATGTTATATAATATTATGTCACATAATTTACAATAATATAAGGTTTTTATGATTCTTTTAGAATTATTTATTTTAGGCAGTGAAATTGTACTAAAACGACTTATTTAAGAGTGACGTGACTATGTATAAATAAATATTAATATTTTTTTCTATCTTACTTCGAAAGAAAATAGTCTCTTAAAAGCATGTAAAACAATTTAATATAGCCTTCATAAAACGTTCCGAATTTTATCTTGCACTGCCTCTGAGAAAAAGGTACATAAAGTTGGTTAATTTAACATGGGAGTGATAAAGCTTTCCCGGTTCCCTTTAACATTTCGGAAAAGGTCATAAAGAAAATAAGCACATCAAATTTTTTTTGAATGTTAGTGCTTGTCATTAAAATCATTTTGTCCTTTATTGTTATCTTTGATAGGCTTGGCTGTGGAATACAAATGCAAAATTTTCAAACATATAATTTCTCTAAAATTATTCATTGAGGAAACGAAATTATCATAATTTCTCAATAACTAGGTTTAGATTGTAGAAATTAAAACTACTTCTCATTTACAAGCTAATTTATATTTTTAAAGCAATACTATTTATATGCTTATATTTTCAATAATTACCAAGAAATTATGTAATAAAAGATTTTGTTTTAAGCTTAAAGGATTTTGTTATTTTTATTTATTTTTTTCTTGATAGCTTATAAGCTACAAGACTTATTCAGTGACATAAATAAATAAACACAATGGATTATATATTTAAACTCTACTGAATACTGTAGACACAACTTGTCAAGAGAAGCTTGATGCAAAGCTAATTTAGACATAAAATACTTGCCAACATTTTAAACCAATTTTCTCAACTTTCAATTACTTCTAGAGCTTTCTGAATTCTGATTGATCGTATAGTTCCCACTTTCACTTTCGAATTACGTAGGAAAGTGAAAGTGAAAGTAACAAACAACTTAGAAAAGAAATCGTCTGCGCTTTTACTTGTTTGTTCATTTTCAAATAGCAGATGATTATGGTTAGTTATTAGTTGCTTGTCAGGTGAAAAGTCAATGTAATAACATCATATAGACATTATACAAAAGTAGCTTTAAAGATTATTGCATGGGATTAGGCCAAATATTATATTTTAAAATATAAAATATATATTTTAATGTCTTAAAAGTTATTTGATGAGCATATCATTCTACAATTTCATATATCATACATTAGAGACTTTTTTAAGCATTTGTTTTTCATCAACATACCAGAAGTTATACCATTGAATCTGTGTCTTTAATCTAATTTATTTGTTTCGTTTAAAAATTATGAAATTTCTACAAACTTTTGGTGCAGAGTAGTCAGATTTGGCTCTTGCGCCTTAAATCGACCACTTATGCTCACTGACTCTTAGAAACAGAAGCATGCAATGTTTTATTTATTTATTAATATTTTAGAACGACATTTAAGATAAATTTTAAATTTCAAATATAAAAACGAACCTTAGTTATTTCAGGCAGTGGATAAATGGAAATTTTAACTGTGGTATTCTACGAAACTATATCGACAAAAATATTTACAAACTATATCGACAATAAAGACAAAACTATATAGACAATAAAAACAAAAAGGAAGACAACGATAAAGAACTTTGCTTTTTAACAAAAACATTTTTTTTTAGTTTCAAAGTATATTTGTTAGTCTCTAAACTTGTGACTTACGAATTGTGAATTTTGTGATATATTTCCAACAGCTTTTGTTGTGATGATGACAGTTTCTTATATTAGAGGTAGGATCTTACTTCCGTTTTAGTACCCTTGTTATTTTGCTGCAAGGCGATAACACAAGTTTGATTCATATTGTTGGTTCCACTATGGTTAAAGAATTCATTAAGTTTTTTATTCTTTTCAAACTGCCTGAAACATATTATGGTTTTAAAAACAAATCTTTCGCTTTAGAGATTGAAAAAAAGGCAGGAAAATTGTCAAAAATGTCCTGGTTACATCTACCATTTAAATTATGTGAAACTTTAGACACCGATATTCAACTTGAACCAGAGGAAAATCAAAATGATTTCCATAAAACTGTAAAATACGTCCCTGTAGTAAATAACATTGATGTCTACGATATTTGTAAGGCACTTGTCGTTGATGTCCTAAGTGTTACAAATCAACGAAACTTTATATCGAAAATTTACAAGAAACGAGCAGCAAAGAAAATCCCAGTTGTTCAATCTGTGGCAGTTTTTAAGATCTGCGAAGCTTTAAATCTTCCTTCTATGTTGGTTTCTTAATAGAGCTTTAACTACCTAATATGCATGTTTTAAATGCAGGATTCCATAATTATCATGATAATAAGGTTTATATGTACGCATGGGACGAAACTATTGCACCCAGGGATGCCCAAGAAATTTCTTGAAGCATTTAGAAAATGTAACCATGCAACAACATGTAATAGCCTACAGCTATATGTGCACTGGACAAAATAGAAATTTGAAATTGGCTTTAATTTGACTTAAAGTTGTTCAGTCCTCCAAGAACATCATAGAAATTATCGACCATAAATTCTTATATTCTGGGCCCTCTTATCTACCAAATGATGCCGATTTTGGAACTATCGAGAGTTACTATAAGAAAAAAGATTTATTTTTTGTCCCTAAAGACTACTATACTAGTATAAAACAATGCCGAAGATATAAAAAGTTTATTTTGCATGAAATGAAACAAGCTGATTTTGTTTTAATAAAACCCTTAGAAGTTGTAATTCTAAGAAGACGAAAAAATATCAATGGTGAAGAAGTAAATTGGGTGGAGATATGTTGGATAAGGGCTCTAAAAAGCAAACCAATATACAATGTTCCATAAACTTCATTTAGTGAGAATGAGGATTTTTAATCACTAAATTTACTACCCTCACGGGGAACACCATAGAACTTTGGAAATATAATACTAACACGTTTATATCATCATTCCAGACCCATCACATTCGAAAAATTTACAGATATGATTGATTTATTACCATATCAATCATATCTCTAAGAAATCTAAGACCTCCAATACATCATGACTATTTTCAAAAATTTGATCATAATAAAAAAAGTTAAAATATATTAATAGTAAGAGTATAAGTAATTTTGGTTCAATGGTAAATGTTGAAATGAAGCCTTTTTATTTTGTTATTTTTTATTGTTGAAGTGTTTAATAAAAATTTCATGAAAAGAAGTTGGTTTGTTTCAATGGAGATCTCGTAGTTGATATTTTGTAAATGTAAGATTTTTACTTTTTTGCTGACTTTGAAAGTGGTGTAAAACCTTTTGAAGTCATTAAAAGTATAAATTTTTGTTAATAACATTTAAAAAATGATTGCATTATAAATTTAAATCAATTCAATATTTAAAAAATACAACGTATGGGACAGTTAAGATATCTTGCTTTATTTGTTGTGGGAAACTGAGGACTATTGAATGTTAATATAAAGTGCTTAGTCGTAAAGTTAGTTTCATCATTTTTTAATTCTTCTTCTTCTTACTTGAGGATATTCACTTCAGAGGAGCACAAGAGTTCAGGTTCAGGTAAGACACACTATGATAGGAATTTTGAGATTTATGAGGACAGACCGTAAGAGATTATCTCAAAAAATCTATAACAAAAGAGATTTGGTGTCCAATGCGGACGTAGTTTCTATGAGTAAATCTCCAAAACGAAGCTTTAAAATCGATATCGAATCTTTACAAATACCAAGAAGTGTCTTCTGAATAGCAAATGGGGACTGTTTTGAAACTGAATTATTTGGTAAAGGAAGTATCAAAATTCGACAATGCGTAGCAATATTACCAATAGTTAAAAGTTGGATAAAACAAGACTATTACCTAGGCACAAAGGAGATAGATCCACATGTATCAATATCTGTTCTTGTTGGAGTGCTTCCCCGCATCATGAACTCCAACCAGGAAAGCAATTATGGGACAAATGGTGATTGCCAGGCACGGATCTTACATGGAGGTCACCCGGGATATAGAACTGTTTGTTTTATCTGTAACACACAAGACACATTTCTCGTTTTTGTCCAGACAAACATTTAGTTTTAAAATGCAGAATTTGTCAAAATGTTGGCCATATTTTTGCAAAGTGAATAAACAAGCTAATACCAAATTGAATTGATAATTCTATGAATCATAATCTTGAATCATCTATTAAAATAATATTGTGTGATATATAAAGAGCGCAAAAAGTTTATTTTTAATTTTTGCTGATCTTTTAACATACAATCGAATAATTTTTAAGAGGTGTTTTGTACATTTATTAAGGAAATAACGATGATCTTCTACCTAAACTACTATTTGAAATATAATACGAAATAATTATATATCTGCTTAAATAAATAAAATATCCATTTGTCCATACATTAGATGAGTATTTGTAGATATATGCGTTAACATTTCATAAAAATTTAAAAACGTTTTGCAACAATGGGAATTTAAAAGCACTTTTGCAGTAACACATCGAAGTGTGGGTGTGGAACTTAGGAGCAAAAGAATAAATTCTTATTAACCAAAGTTTTATTTATATTTGTTGATGCTTGAACAATCGCCCAAAACATCAAAAATGGTCAAGTTCCATTATAAAATGTTTCATATGTACTATGTTACATCTTACTGTTTTGCTCTTTCTTGTTCTTCTTGTTCTTCCAGCTCTCTTGTTCACTTCTTGTTCACTTTAACTCTTATTTGTTCACTTGTTGAATTTCATTTACTTTCCAACTCTAATTTCCAACATCTGTATCGCTTTCAATTCTTCTTCAGACTAAGTTATTCACTTGTCGGAGAAAGAATAAAAACAGATCTTTTCAGAACCATTTTCAAATAATCAGTGAAATCATTTCAGATACCACATTTGGTATAACTCACACTTGAATTTGATTCAAGTATATTTAACATTTTAGTACTGTAGACCTTTTAACCATTCTATTTGCCATGACAGTCCAAAATGCATAGTATTGTTTCAAAAGGAAAATCGTCCCCATGTATTATGTCAAGGTGCTCATCGCTTCATTTTTTGTTATTGACGTGAAGGATAAGATATACGCGGAGCAGCTCACACTTACGGATGCGGAGTCCTTTAATAATATCGATCTTTCGAAACTCACGAAATGCCTTTCTAACGCCGAACAGTCGTCTAACTCTTAACACTTCACAGCTCGATTCAACTATTTGTCTGACTGGTCTGTGAGGACCATCATTGCAACGACCTGCTCAAAGCACAGTGCCCGTATATTGTCATATTTTATAGACATCGTCGAGGTCCTCCACCATTTGAGAAATATTCATTCAGGGTTTGAAATTATGTCTACATTTGAAAGCACTCCTGTAGAGAGTTTAAAAATCTCTTGTTCTCGTGTCCCGGAGAGCAAAAGGCGCACCTTCCAAAACCTGTGCGAGCCTCTGTCTTAGGAGGGAAACTTTAAGAAACTGTGGGAGCATACGTAACTTAGCCATGGTCTCTGGATCCCTTACTTCGGCGTGTTCTTCGAGGACGTATACGGCATCGATGCTGCTCACTCTCTTCACTAAACGGACAACGAGTTCAGGTTGTCCAAGATAGAAAAGGTCTTAAGTTCCATACCTTTCCATCAAACCATCGCCTTCAATTATCTCAGGGTGTTGCCTAACATCTGTCAGAGCCTTACAATGAGCAGGGTTCGAAAGGCATGGGGAGTTTTACCATCATAACCTTTCAGGAATGGGGCTATGAAAAAATCAATTCAGTATTCGCTATTTGGCATTAAAACAAATCCATCCTTTTTGTCATTGTTCTCATTCGTTTTTATCTTATTTTAAATTTCTCTGTATTTCTTAAAATGTTGTCAGTGGATTTCCAACTCTGAGAACATTTCGAGATGGAGGGATGAAACAAAAAGTTGGAACTATTAATTATCTTTTCTGGAAATATAAATACTATGTAGACAAGAATAAAATGTCTATGACCAGGATGATCTGGATTCTCCTTTTATACAAAATAATGGCCCCAAATTTTGTAATATTTTGTTCCATAAGAAACGAAAAGACTTCGAATAAGAAACTACCGAGATACCACCTTAAAGCATTCTATTAAAGCGTAAATTTATCAATTCCAAATATCTTAAGAATTTGAGACATAAAAAATTTGGAAGAGGATAACTCAAGATCGTTGCGAAACAAGTACTTTACTTGGCCTTGTGAATTTGAAACCAGTTTTCTTCAGGATGAAATCCAAACAAAGAATGAAATCCCAGGATGAAATTTTTCATTACGAATAAGTTGCATTTTAGAATTTTCTGTCATAACATAAAATAGATAAGGTTTAATGACTCTTCCACTAGACCAACGACACAACATATTAAATAGCTTGCTTAAGAGTTTAGAAAGTTACTGAACGAAGGAGTGATAATCAGGTATGTAAATAGATATCGTCACTATTTTTCCAAAACGTCTTTCAAAATTTCCCTCAATTTTCCAGTAAGAAATTATTTGCTTCTCTAATTATTTGATAAATTAGAAACGAATTTTTGAAAAGTAATATCAAGAAAGGAATCAAATTCCAGCAGTGTGAGAAAGAAAAAGAAATTTAAAAATGTCGGAGAAAAAACTTTTCATATAAATTATAAGTAAAGATCTATTAAAAATGAATTTGAATGAATGTAATAATGCTGAACGATGAAATACTAAAAGTGATATTGTTGGTTGTAAAGAAAGAAAAAAATATTGATTGACTGTATATCTATCGCGCAAGAATAAATTGTGCCAAGCAATTGTTGATAATATAAGAAGCTATAATTACTTTTCTCAAAATCAAAAACGATGGAATTTAATAAGATCTGATAAGTGATTGTTAAAAAAATATAATTAGTGATTAAAACTTATCACCAAATTTAAGTTTGAAAATGAAATGGTTGTTAACGATTGTAATGTTTTTAACTTAAGGTAAAAAAACTCTCCCCCTTCCACGGGGTAACTTGAACACTAGAAGGCAGTACAGCCTATAACTACTGATTCCCCTAGACGCAAAACACTTGCCTCTGTATGTCTAACTAAGGCAAATGCTCACAAATCACGACTAGTGATGTTCCGGCTCTGGCGCAGGTGTCAACGAGACTCGCCACTCAATACGAGACAGCCGATGACTTAAATGAAAACTTTCCCAAGCAAAACGCGATTCAAAAGGGAGGGTATGTTTATCAATTGCAGTAATGTCTGATAAAACGTAACCTTCTATACGAACCAATGTTTCTCTTCATATCATCCCGATGATACTGGAGGTGCAGTTTGGAGTGATTATCTTCTGCAACAACGCCAAAAGTTAAAATGCCTTACAAACTAGCCAGACGAGACGGCTTTTCAGACCAGTTGGTTGGAGCTCATTAAAAAGGGACTGGATCACTTCCCTTCGGACCTACCGGACCTGGGTTCGAAACGCCGCTGCCGCGTCCGGATAACCAAACAACTCTCTCCCACCCCACGGGGCATAGGGTCGAATAATATTCCTCGATGCCTCGGAGAAAACATCCTACGCCGCAGATATATGTGACAGTTAAGATATCTTTGCTGTAATTGTAGTGGGCAGCTGATGGCTGTTTAATGTTAATATTAAGAGCTTAGTCGGAAAGTTTGTTTTATTTTAAAAATTTAAAAACGTTTTACAACAATGTGAACTTAAAAGCACTGTTGCAGTAACGCAATGGAGTGTGGAATTTAGGAGCACAAGAATAAATTCTTACTAACCAAAGTTTTATTTCTATTTGTTGATGCATTAACAATGGCCCAAATGTAAGATTCACATAAAGTGAATCGATGAAATAATTGTAATCGTATTCTTATTACTTTATGTTATAAACAACGAATGTTGGCAACGTATGAATATAGTCGATACGAGATGTAAACAGAACTATTACGCTTATTCTAATTAAATGTTTATTTTTACTAATCTATTGTTATTTATGAACTAGTTGATTATAAACAACCCTTAAACAAAACATCAAAAATGGCCCGGTTCCATTATGACAACGATTTATTTTCATATTTGTATAGTTTTTATCTTACTCTTTGCGTCTTACTGGTTCACTTTGCAAATTTTATTTACTTTACAACTCTAATTTCTAACATTTGTATCGCTCTCAATTATTCTTCGGATTAAGTTATTCTCTTGTCAGAGAAAGAGTAAAAACAGTTCTTTTCAGAACTAATTGTTGGAACCATCTTAGACACCATATTTGGAGTTACTCACACTTGAATTTGTTTCAGTATATTTAAAATCATGTTTCCGAAGCTCTTTTAACCATTCTAATCTCTGTGACTGCTCCCAAACGAATGGTATTATTTCAAGACAAAAATCGTCCCAGTGTCTTATGTCAAGGAGTTCACCGCTGCCTTTTTTATTGACTTGAAGACTAAGATTTACGAGGAGTATACTTACGGATGCGCCGTCTTTTAATAATATCGAACTTTCGGAACACACGTAACTCCCTTTTTAGGCCGAACAGTTGTCTAATTTTACGATTTACGAACTGCGAATTTGGTGGAATTTGTGAAATATTTCAAATAGTTTATGTTATAATGATGGCTGCTTTTTTT
>BMAW01112473.1:82493-92623 GCA_019974015.1 Nephila pilipes
TCACAACACATCGTTCGTCTCACTGAGCATAATTAAGGAGTGTGACAGAGCAGTGCAGAGGCGAACATTTAATGCACTTGAATTTTTCTGATGGTGGATTACGAGGAAGAAAAATACAAGAAGATTTAATAAAAAGACTATTGTTCGCATTATTCTATGAGCAAATCTCGAGAAAGAAGCTTTTAAATCGATTTTAGATTTCCACCGATTCTAAGAAGTGCCGTTTGGATAGCAAATTGGGACATTTTTGACGCCTCTTTATTTGGCAGAGGAAGTATCAAAAATCGACAATGCATAACAATATTATCGGCAGCTAAGAAATTGAGTAAAACTAGGCCATTACCTAGGCACGAGAGAGATTGATCTATGTGAATAAATAACTATTATTTTTGGAGTGATTCCATACACTATGGAGTCCAACCAGAGAGACAATTACCAGACAACTGGTGATCGCTAGGAACGGATACTTACCTGGAGGTCACCCAGGGTACACATTTCACGTTCCCCCCTCCCCAGGCAAACACAAAGCCTTAAAATGCAGCATTTGTCAAAATTTATTAAGAGAAATAATGATGAGCAGCTATCTAAACTTGTGTTTGAATATAATGCGAAATAAATTTTTCATTCTTAAAGCATTTTCATAGATAAAAATTTAGATTTGCATTATTTCATAGATGCCAGAAGAAGAACCGAGGATTACCGAGATAGATCGCTCCAGTAGGATATACTTGAAATCTCTTTTGTTTCCTACATGAGAATAATTCAATTGCTGTCACAACACACCGTTAGTCGTAATAAGAATAGTTAAAGAATGTGACATAGGAGTGTAGGGGTGAACAGTTTACAAAGAATCAGTTGAATGTTTCTGATGGTGGACTTCGAGAAAGAAAAAAAAAGAAAGATTCAGAAAAAGAGTATTGTTAGCATTATTCTATGAGCAAATTTCGAGGACGAAGCTTTTAAAACGTTTTCGGATTTTCACCGATTCCAAGAAGTGCCTTTTGGATATCAATTGGGGACTGTTTTGAAATTGCATTATTTTTCCGAGATAGTATCGAAAATTAACAAGGCATTATTATCGAGAGTTAAAGAATTGGGTAAAATAAGGCCGTTACACGTCACGAGAGAGATTGATCTATATGAATAAATAACTAATTTTATGAAGGGAATAAGCAAGCCGATACCAAATTGATAATTCTGTGAATCATCTTCTTGAATCATCTATTAACAGGAATATTGTGTAATATATAAAGAGCACAAAAAGTTTATTTTTAATATTTGCTGATCTTAGAGCATATGATCGAATAATTTTTAGGACTATTTGCTTATTTATTACAGAGTTAACGATCAGCAGCTACCTAACCATCCATCTGAATGAAATATAATACGAAATAAAATTTAATTCATAAGTCGTTTTCATAGATAAAGGTTTAGAACTACTTAAGGAAATGAAATATATCTTCGTCCATATCTTAAATGTGTATTTGTAGACATATGCGTTAACAATTCATAAGTATTATAAAAAAATTAAAAATATTTTGCAACAATGTGAACAACACTGTTGCAGTAATTCAGTGAAGTGTGGAACTCAGGAGCACAAGAATAAATTTTAATTAATGGAAGTTTTATTTCGATGTGTATATACCTCAACAATGGGCAAAAATGCTATTATTAAACTGCTTTATTTTCCCATTTGTATAATTTACATTTTACTGTTTGCGTCTTACTTGCTTATTTTGCGAATTTCATTTACTTTCCATCTCTAATTTCTAACATCTCCATCGCTATCAATTCTTCCTCGAAATAAGTTGTTCTCTTTTCAGAGAATGAATAAAAACAGTTCTTTTCAGAACTATTTTCAAATAATCGTTCAAATAATCTTATACACGGTGTTACCCACACTTGAATTTTATTCAAGCATATTTAACATCTTGTTACCGAAGACCTATTAACCATTCTAATTGCAATGGGAGACCAAAAGCACAATACTGGTTCAAAAGAAAATTGTCGTCATGACTTACGTCAAGGTGCTCACCGCTTCCTTTTTTATTCAAGGGAAGGTTTAGATTTACGTGGAGCAGCTCACGCTTACGGATGCGGAGTCCTTTAATAATATAGATGTTTCTGAATTCACGAAACTCTTTTTCAGGCCGAACAGTTGTCTAAATACTTCCTCGCTCGATTCAACAATTTGTCTGCCTGCTGGACTGTGCGGATCATCCTAGAACAATCCTGGTTAAAGCGCAAAGCCCGTATTTATTTCCCTTTTATAGACATTGCTAAAGTGCTCCATCATTTGAGAAACATTCATTCAGAGTTGGCCATTATCTCTTCCCTCGAAAGCACTCCTGTAGAGAGACTAAAAATATCTTGGTTTCATGTCCCGAAGAGCAAAAAGGCGCACCTTCCAAAACCTGTGCGAGCTCCTGTCTTGGTAGGGAAACTTTAAGAAACTGTGGGAGCATATGGGCACTTGCCACGGTCCCTGGATCCCCTACCTAGGCGTGTTCTTTGAGGACGTATACGGCATCGATGCTGCTCACTCTCTTCACTAAACGGACAATGAGCTCGGGTTGTCCAAGATAGAAAAGGTCTTAAGTTCCATACCTTTCCATCAAAACCATCTCCTTCATTTATCTCAGGGTGTTGCCGAACGTCTGACACCTGTTTGAGCCTTACCCTGACCGAGATTCGAAAGGCATGGGAAGTTTCACCTTCATAACCTCCAAGGAATTGAACTATGAAGAAAACGACTCAATAGTCGTTATCTGGCATTAAAACGAAACCATCATTTTTTTCATTAAAACCATTCGTTTTTATTTGATTTAAAATTCCTCTGTATTTCTTAAAATTTTGTTTGTGGGTTTCCAAAACTCAGGACAGTTCATGATGGATGGAGGAAACAGAAAATTGGAAACCATGAAAATATTCGTCCTTTCTGGAACTGTTAATACAATGCAGATATTTACGAAATTTATATGACCAGTATTATCTGGACTTATCTTTCTTCAAAAAAAAAAGGCTCCAAATTTTGTGAATATTTTGTTCCCAAAAAGGAAAAAGATTTCGAACGAGAAACTACTGAGATTCCACATTAAAGCATTGTATTAATAGATAAACTTATCAATTCTATATATCTTAAGATTTTGCGACCTAAACGGTTTGACACAGGACAACTCAAGATGGTATCGAAACAAGTGCATTACATAAGCTTTTGAATTTGAAACAGTTTTCTCAAGGATGAAATCCAAACAAAGAATATAATCTCCGGATGAACTGTATGTTTACGTTATATAAGTTGCATATTAGAATTTTTTGCCTTGATATAAAACAGAGGAGATTTAAATACGCATTCACTAGACCACGATACAAGAAATTGAATAGCTTGTTGGAGATTTCAGAAAGCTACGGATCGAAGGAGTGATAGACAGGTACACGAACAAATATCATCAATATTTTTCCAAAAAGGCTTTTAAATTTTCTCTCAAGTTTCCCTAAAAAAATATTTGCTTCTGGGAATTTGATAAATTAAAAGCCAATTTCCGGAAAAGAATATCAAGAAGGGAATTTATTTACAAAATTGTGAGAAAGAAAAATAAATTTAAAAATGGTGGATAAATAATTTTATGTATTAAATACATGTAAAGGCCTATCAAAAATTAATTTGAATGAATTAAATAATACTGAACGATGAAATATTAAAACTGATTTTGCTGGATGAAAAGAAAGATAAGAGATTGATTAATTGTAAGTTTATGGCACACAAGCCAAATGCGGGTGAATAAATCACGCTAAACAATTGTTGATAATATAACAAGCTATAATTTTGTTTTCATAAAATCAAAGAAGATAGAATTTAGTTCAATCTGATAAGCGATTGTAAAAAAAAAATAATTGGTGATTAAAACTGTTTTCAAAAAGAAACGTATATTAACGATTAAATAGACGAAAGAGTAATAGAAGAGGTTAAATATGGTTAAGAAATCCAATTTTGCACAAAAACGCGAACAAATTGTGGTGGGGGTATCCACCACCAAATCAGATAATTCTAGAACGATTTAAAATCTATGTGACGATAATGACGAAATTCCGGACATGTAATTAAAATGTGATGCTCTGTTTATGGGACATGGCAAGAACACTCGGGAGCTGCATCACCCAACAGAGTGTGAGTGAGTGAATGAGTGAGTGAGTGAGTGTGAATTTTAATGGCACGAGAGCCACATATGGCTAAGCTGCACAAAGGAAGTAAAGGGATTGATTGGTTTTATTAACGCCTCACTAGAAGCAACACGAGGGCTATTGGCGACGGACCTCATAATTTTGAACCACGGTCAATTAACGACATCGACATCTGAGCTGGCCCTCTCCTAACATCGACACCACGCCAATGGGAGGACTTTGAGCCCCGACAGATATAAAGTGCATCAGCCCCGGGTTCAAGGCGGGTTTTTAGTGGTCAAGGCTGGAACTCTTGAACGAAAACCGCTGGCCACGAATCAGAAGCCTTGACCAGTAGGCTACCGCGGCTACCATTGGACACGGAAGATAAGCGACTTTAAGCGAAGGTAAGTACTGAAGGTAAGCGAAAATGAGATGCACGATTCATGGGGCATGGCAAGAAGAACACTCGGGAGCTGGATCACTCAACAGAAGGTACTTATGTGTGAATCGTGTATGTCCCATGCGAAGGCGAGTCAACTTGACGTCAGTTCTTCGCATTGAAACATTGGATTGTAAACTGAGCAGGCTTCACCGTGTGAGGCATGTTGTGAGTCTGAAGACTTTATTTTTCCCTCCATGCCTCTGGAATGATTTTTAAAACGATACTTATTTTCCTCTTGATGGGTCGCCACACAAGCGTAACTAATGATCCGACAATTGCCAAATTTATAAACGCATCTTTTGAGGGTTAGGGCTGACTAAAAAACATATGGATTTAATTCTAGTGGCGCCATCTATGTGTCAGGCCGGGGACTTTTCAATTGACCTGTTTTGCAAACGAAGGGAAGCTGAAGTGAATTGTAGTCTTTCTGCTGCCGCTAATTAAAGTAGCACTGAAAGCAAAGCAATCGATTGGGAATCAGGAAGGTACCACATATTAGTTTCACTGCTCTCTTTTCTGTCTATCCTTTATGTAAATTCTTTTAATAGCCTTTAAATAAACTATCATTACTATTAGCATGAGTTTGGCCAATCCTTTCTTGTGTGATATTTCATAACCTTTCGATTTGGAGTCAGAATAATTGGGGAACTCACCCCGTTGATTGCAAACTTTGATAGACTGCCACAAATTAATGAGGGGAGTAGATAAATGCGAGTTTTTCTGTCCTCCCCTGGAGATCGTAGAAAACTTTTTCCACATATAAAAGAAAAAGAATGTTGATATTTACTGTTTGGTCTATGATAATCTAATATGTATCCTATAAAAACATTATTTTCACCATTTGTTTACGTTTTCCATAATGATTATTTTTCCAGTGTAAGTGTGAGAAGTTGTTACCATTTTTTCTAATTTCTTTTCGAAATCTTCCATGTTGGGATCTGGTGGATTTGTTTTCAAAAGTGTGGAACAATTATCAGAATGGAAATCATGAAACTTTCTTCTTATCTCTCCTAAAATGTTGTGTTCATTTATATCGCATTATTTGTTTTTTTTAAAGAAAAACAGGACGTTAAGGAGAATTGGCGGGAAATGGAGAGAATGTGCAAATATTTACCTGCGCCAAGGCCTTAATTTGGATTACTAATCTTTTTCTTTTCTGATTTTATATAAATTGTCCTTGTCTTTGTTTATCTAGGCGTTTATATGGTTTATTTGTGTTTGTGTTTTGTCCACGTTTTTGGGTCTAGAAGAGTATGACGCTTAATACATGTAGATTTATCAACACTTAGCCAATCATACTCAAATTAGCCTCACCTCACCTCCACGCGGTTAGATCTGGTAATCCAAAAATATTTGGAAAGTAAGAAGGATAGGCCTGTATGTGTTGTAAAAAATCTCAATAAAAATATTCAATAAATGATTGATTAAATTGAAATTATAATTAATTTTTTATGTGCTTATCATGTTTTTGTTTTGAATTTAATGTATAATTAGTAAACTTTGCCACCATATAAAAGCGTTGTTTTTAAAAACGTTGGTTTTTATTTCGAATAATTATACTTTCTTTTCGAAATCTTCCATATTGAGATCTGGTGAATTTGCTTTCAAAATCGTTGAACAATTATTCGAGAGTTTATCATGAAATTTTCTTCTTACCTCTCCTAAATTTATATTTGGTGTTCATTTATATCGCATTATTTTTCTTTGAAAAAAAGAGACATTAAGATGAATTGGTGGGAAGATCTTAGCAATTAATGTAGATTATAGAATTGGTACACTAGCCAGTTTGAATGGTAATACAAAAAACACATATTACAGGTTTTAGGCTGGATCGGGAGAGATTATAGAAACTAAAGCATATGTTGCAATGCCTGGGTTTGTGAATAAAAGTTTGTGTGTGATGGTTAATGAACTAATGCTTCGTAGCTTCTGGCTGATTGGTGCCAAGGCAAACCTTCTGATTGCTACAGGTTTTCATAAGTGTCGCATTTCCATTATTTCAAAATAATTCGTGTAGCCTAATTCTGTTGCCAAAGCTGTCAGACACACTCCAGTTGGTATTTTGTTGATCAAGAAGCAGGTCCTGAAATCTTCCGAGGTTGGAAGCAAATTCAGCCCAAAAGCCCTTGTTGACAATGTTTTGGCGATACTTTGCCAAATGTGGCGAACCTTCTTTTTCTCTGCTCTATGGTGGCTTTACCCGTGGCGACCCTTGTGATTTTTGCCATTTTTGGCGATTTGTGAAATCGCGCCAAATGGGTGGACTAAAGTGCATTTTCATCCGCATCCTGTATGATATTTGCAAAAATCGATGCATTTAAAATTTGTTCTACAGCGAGGATTTGTGCAGCACATACAGTATTAGATGTACAGAACTTTATTTTCCCATTACGGACATGACATAATGGAAATATTATCATGTCTTGACAGCTTAACTTGTATTTCGGAATGTGGAAATTGCAAATTAGTTGTATGTATGGGGGATGTTTTTTTTTATTTTAAATATAAGTAATTTCTGTTATTTTCCTACTTCTCGCTCTTAATATGAGCTCCTGATACTTTTCAGGGCTTCTAAAGTACTTGGAAAAATGTGAGGAATCATAATTTCATTCATTGTGTGATTGATTGATTATATGTTTATTACGCAAGACCCAAATTTAGGGAATCTGCGCAAAACAATTATTGATAATAGAACAAGTTGTGACTTTCTTTTACAAAAAAAACAACAACAATTGATAAGTAGACGATTGATGAAAGTACTTGGTGAGATTAAAATTAATTTGATAAAAAAATAGTTTGGAAAAGATTAGTTTGATCAATGACAAATGACAAAGGGTTAAATGTGATTCAGACATCTAATTTTGCAAGATATTTAACGCAAATATATTAAAGTGGAATTTCCCCCCAACAAATCTGATAATTGTTGAATGGATGATTTAAAAAGTAAGCGACGATAATGATAAAACATCGCACATGTAATTAAAATGTAGGTCTGTCTCAACCAACTGAAGGTTTGTCTCAGGAGCTGTCTCAACCAACTGAATTCAAGTCAGAAATCAGAACAACTGATTCCATAGGATTCTTAGCCAATCGTGAAGCCGATTCCACCAGCTCATTGCCTAAAATTTCTTCATGACTAGGTATCTATCAAATTTTGATGTTATACCCTTTATGTTGAAGATATCCTATAATTTATGCAAAATCAATCAACACAGGTGACTCTGATCATTCAGAATTTTCCAATTTTTCTAATATTTTTATGCTGTCAGTAAATACAGCGAACTTAGGAACACCTGAATTTTTCATCAACTGAAGCGCACAGTACATGGCCACAGCTTCGCTTTATAGACACTGCGAGAAGCGTTTAACTGGAAATTGGAATCCTAGTTTCCAGGGGCCACTTGGCGGGATTTAATGTTTTGGCGAAAAACGTTAAAATTGGTTTCCATGCAAATTTCTTATGTTAACCTTAAGAAATGGGGAAAAAAAAAGGGGGGGGGGGTTTGACTTTTTGTTTATTTATTTTTTTTTTTTTAATCCTGGATTGTATACGAACGTTGTTTATCCCTTGAGTACTGGATTTTTGAAATCGGCTTATTCTTTGAAACCATTAAAAGTGGAACATTTATAAAAAAAATTGTTTTGGCGGATGGAAAAAGAAAATCTGCATTAGCAATTTGAATGTAATAATATTGAAAACATTAATTTAAATATCATAGGATTTGTTTTGTTTTGTGAACGTGGACGGTTGAAAAGGGTCCGATAGAAGCCTTGAACATGGATTGTTTTGAAACATTTCGTTCTTCCAAGAGGAAGAAAATCAGCATTTGGAAGGGATTAGAAATTTGAAGGAAATCGTTTTGAAATACTGATTTGAATAAATTACTAATAGTATGGCAAACGCTGTTAACAAACAAGCGTTCGTTGAAAATGGATTATTTTGGGTAGTTCATTTTTTCCGAAAGGGAAAAAATCAGCTTTAAGAAAGCAATAGAAATTCGGTTGAAATGCAGTTTAGCGTAACCACCAGTTGGCGACAAAAATTTTTTACAATTGTTTGGCGATATTTTGCCAATTGTGGTTACCATGCTTTCTCTCCTCTGCGGTGGCATTAGCGGTGGCAACCTTTCGAATAAGGCATATGATACATGATTTTCAGTAACGAGCTTTTTTTTTTTATATTTATACCTTTCTCTAATCATTTTTTTTTTCACTTTTGTTGCAATCGCCGGGCCTACCTTTTCGAATTTGCCACACGAATACGGATACTGGATCACCTGATGTTTTTTTTTCGTTATACAATCCTCGGATCTTATTTTTTTCACTATTTATGCTTTCGCCGGGGCTACCTTTTTGAATTTTCCACATTAATCGGAATTAGAGTCTTCCATCTTTTTTTCCCCCGTCTGTCTGCATTACTTTTTTACAAAATTCATTACACCTGCGCAATCTCACTGTCAGACAGCTGTTTCGGATGTTTTTTTCTTTTAGCCAATCACATACAGTACCTATTTAAGTCTCCGTTTCTAAAGCGAAACTAAATATTTTTTTTTTAATCTTAACCAATCAGGGGTTAATCGTTTGGTCTTTTCCATTGTTTTGTGCAGAGTTCTCACAGTTTATAGAATTTTCTTTGACCGTTATTTCGGTGTAAGCTATTGTGTTTCACGTCGACATCGTTCTTCTTTTCTAATTCTCCTGCTTGGTTTATTTTGCGTTTCTCCGTTTTTTACCTAATCGGCTATTATTTACTCCACGTTTATTTTCCCAAAACCACTTTCTTTCAATGGCTGCGAGAATGAATTCGAATGAGGTGAGTGAATGTACTTTAAAATTTCTTACATTAGAAGAAGGAAGAAAGGAAGGAAGGAAAACATCCTTTCCTTGTATGGGTGATGAAATTAGGTTTAATTTCGTCCACCTATGTATGTCCGAAATGTGGTGATGATATGAGGTTGTGTGAATCTCTTCGTGTGATAGATGAAAGCAACCTGGATTTTTTAAAACCGTTGTTGCTCTTTACCCACCGGAAAATCGAGACGCCACTGAAACTTAGGTAAGTCAAAAAATTCCTACTTTTCAGCTTCGCGGAGTTCAGGCTCCGCCATAAAAATCGCCAAATTTGGCGATTTTTCAAATCTCGCCAAGTGGTTACGCTAAACTGCATTTTCACCAGAAATTCTAATAACATTGCTTTTAAATGAATATTAGGAGATCGGCAACTGTTTTCTTCTGATGGGGACAAATATCTCTCCTGAATAAGGTCAGTACATTTTATCCATTCGTTTTCCAAATGTTTTCTCCTTTTTTATGCTATGATTTTTACATATAATCATTGCAACTGAAATTCCAAATGCCTAAATGCTATTTCATTTTTAATGGTTTTCATTTTGAACACACTTTTATGCTATTCTATTCTCGCTGAAGTGCTTTGCTGTACAAAGTCACCTTTCCCGTAAGTTTCATTATGTTTTCTGTATGCTTATAATGAGTTTTCAGGCTTATCTTACTAATTTATATATAT
>BMAW01112482.1:0-14491 GCA_019974015.1 Nephila pilipes
ATATATATATATATATATATATAAGTGTATATATATATATATATAAGTACAGTCAAATTCTTATTTTGGAATAAAGATGAAAACGTTGTAACCTATGTAAAACCCCATGGGATTGAGAATTGAACCGTATATAAAAAATTGTAGGTGATAGATGAAAATTTTCGTGGAGTTAATATTAAGCACAAATAAATATAAAATTTTTAATTTTATATTTATTCATGTCATATTCAAGTATAGATTTTAATAATAGAGTTATTTACAAAGTTCTTAGTTGATAATATATAACACTTTTTAAATAAGGTAGGTTGCGCAGATTATTTTTTATTTTAAATAATTATATTCATCTTTTTGAATTATTAAAATATTAATGTTTAAGTTAATTCAAAGCTAATCGATGCACAATATCCTTGGTTAACCTCTCTCTTGATAACACAAATAGATTCGATGGTTTTCCCATACGTGAGCAGGCAACATATAATTGCCCTTGGGAAAAACATGGGTTTTCCAAGTCTAAGCCGCAAATTGACGTTGTTTGGCCTTGAGACTTATTTATGGTCATTGCGAAAGCTAAACGAATTAGAAACTGAAGCTTTTTTGATAAGTTTCGCAGATTCTGACGGTATCATTGGAATGCGTGGCAACTGGACCACTTCTCCTGTAAACTTTCTAGTCAAATTGGTTGCTTCAAGAATATTTCTGGTGATATTTTTGTTGACCAAACGTGTACCATTGCATAATCGAGGTGGGTTCAAATTACATAGAAGAATAATAGGTTAAACTGTTTCAACCGAAGATTGTGTGGTGGCAATCCTGGCATATCCAGAAAATTTAAAAATTCATTTGGAAAATTTACACTTTCGTTTCCATTAACAACAGTGTTGATTGATGTAAAAGACGCTAGATTACCTGGCAACAATTGTTGTATCCAGAAGTTAATTTCGTCAACATCAACATTTTTGGCTGCCAAAATAGTCCAATTACTAAGTCAGTTATGATCCGAGTGATTATTCTGTATGTCCGAGAAGATACTCTTAATTATTTCAGTTTTTGCCTGAACAACAGTGCAGAAATTGTCTGGTAATTTAGTGCATTGCACATTTGGTTGCAGTTCCATTCTACTGTTTACAATATCTAGCAATTGTTTGGAAACCATTTGTGCCGATGGACCATTTTGCAATTGTGCGCGCAAGCTTATAGTTAATCGAAGTGTTTCGACACTTCGCCATAAGAACGATTGTTTTAAACATGCGCTAATCTCATCGGTAAAAGTAGAGCGAGGAATGACTGATAAGGTCTGTCGGAAATCACCAGCGATAGTAGGACAGGACCACCGACTGGTTTGTCGTTACCGTTCAAATCTTGTATAGTTCTGTAATTCTGTGCAATGTTTCGAGTGAGTGTTCGTGAGCCATTGTGCACTGAAACCAGATTATGATTGAACTTTTTCAGAAGACTATATATATAATAGTTTCACAAGACTATATATATAATAGTTTCACAAGACTATATATATATAGACTGCAGCTATTTTAATGTTACATGTTGTGTTTGGTTTGTTATGAATGTATAATGGCCGCTTTAAAGCTGAATGTGCCGTTCGCCCGCCATCTTGCAAAGTTGCAGCAATGCCTGACGATGCAACTGCCATTGCGATTTTCTATTGCGACCGTATCTTGGCAAATATCAATGGTATTAAAAATGTCTTACAGATTCCACCTGATTTTTCGAATACAAAAAAGACGACTTGTTCAGCATCAACAGTCAGCATTATCCGAATTATAAATATTTCTTTGTTCAGCTGTAAGTAATGGCTCCCTGTTCGTGATATTTGTAGATAAATTACCATGACCATATTGTTTTTCTTGTTGTAATTCACTGTAAACCAAGTCAGTGGCCGGGCGATCAGGTGATAGCATACCATAATGATTATGTGGTAAATTTGAAACTAAAATACATAAATCCTCAATAAACACTAACGCTTCATTATACATCTCTGGCGTGTGATCTATGTTTGGGTATTGGTTAGTTTGTCAAATTCGGCAATATGTCTTCAGTTATATAATTCTTGCATTTTTGCATTTTTCTAACAAAGTCAATGCTTGTGAAGGATTTTTTTTTTAAATTTTGTGAACCGTTAAAATAATTAAACAGTTGAAGACTGTTATTCGGCGTTTATGTCAAATTTGCATCGGCAAGTGTCAAGTCCCAATAGTTGTGGTCTTTCAGTAATAGCAACTAGCGATATGCATATTGATATGTATTTAATCCCAATTAGGATTACAAGTAAAAGTAATAAACAAATATGGACGACCGTAATTACGTACGTAAGTCATCGCATCTTGTATGTATTCCTGCATGTTCCGGGGCCTGCCGATGTAGCTTGAACTTAAAATGAAAGCACTACCAATGTCATTGGGGTTTAAATTTCCATCAATGTTTTCGACAATAACTAGCATCTCGTAAGTGTATGTATTCTTCCGATCTTAATTTAGCCTGGATTGTATTGAATAAATTTTAAGAGTTCTCTCTTAGTCTTAACATTCATATCCACAACGTATTGATAGAATTGCTGACCATTTCGAAGGATATAACTGTCCTGATTATATCTAATCATCAATCTGTGTGAGTTGTAGTTCATTGAACTAGCTTTCTTAACTGTTCTATTACCAGAAAAATAAATAATTAAATAGTAAAGAAATCAAAATAAGATATTAAAATTAATATAAAATGAAATCAAATAGTTAATTGTCAAATTTAACTGTACTTGGATCACACTGTTTGATGTTAAGGTGATATTCATCCTGTCCTTGCCAAAATATCAGTAGATATTGGAGTGCGTCATATGAACGATGTAGATTCAAAATCGTAATGACAGTGCTGTCCTGTCATGTAATTTTCATAGTTTTATTGTCAACTGGATCACCAACCTTAATAACAGCAACTTCATCAACGGTTGGAGCGTTGAATCTGCCAACATGTTCTCCTAATGGTCTTTTATCAGCTTTGATGACGATTGATAGTTGTCATTCTTCAATTCTGGTGACATTCTTTTAAACAACTCGATGAGTTGATTTTTATTTTCCAAAAAAAATTCCAACAATACCCCAATTACTCTCTGCTGGGCTTGTACAATGAAATTATACTAGCACCGAGTTGTCACGCGTTCTTCACAACAGCCCATAAAATAAATTTAGACAAACTTCGGATCATCATTAGGCATCGGCATCAACTACCCAATCTTATGATACACCTGGCCTTGTATTTTGAAAGTAGTTTCAAATTACATCCATCGGAGGCGAGATCGTAAATCTTAGTTGCCCCAAATGACGTCATTTGGAAGCAAGAATTAAATGTGCGCATCATGAGCAAAAATAATTATGAATCATCTGAATCCATTCCAAGAAGTGATAGTAAAGGTTCCAGTGGAGTGGGAAGAGGTGACAGTATAATTTTTCCTGAAGCGCAACACATACCGGGTGTTTCGTTGTGAAATTTTAATGCCTGACAATATTGGCATATTTTATTAATTGCACCGGTAACAATTTTTCATGCCAAAATTAATTAATGTCTGAGCATATTCGAATGCAAGATGAACAAATGATGCACGTGTTAACCCTTTCTGGGGCGGTGGTATATTTTTATACCAAATATTTAGTACCCTAAAAATCTCTATAAAATAACTTTTCCTCCCCAACATTTGACTTCAAATGGTAGCTTACGGTATTACGAGGCCTGTTTTTTAAGTAAGTACCGTTTTGCGATTCCGCCACCGCAGCGCTCCGGTCGGTGTTCCGCGCATGCTCGCTGGTTACCTACATCTCTTGTCTACGCACTGACGCCATTACAGTCTGATTCTTCATTGTATACGTTGTTTACTGAGTGTTTAAGATGCCTTCGACAATCGTGAGTCCCGCTGATTGTGAAGTACGGGCTGTTATACGATTTCTTAGTGCTAAAGGCGTAAAACCGATCGATATTCATCATGAGATCTGTGAAGTTTACGGACAAAACATTATGAGTGATGGAATGGTAAGGAAATGGGTGAGAGTATTTAAAGATGGCCGCACAAATGTGCAAGATGAAGAACGGAGTGAGCGTCCTTCGGTCGTTAATGAAGATTTGGTGCAGACTGCTTTCCTCAATGTTCTCGTAATGTTTTGTATCGCATTGTGACCGAGAACTTGAATTACCGGAAATTGTGTTCACGTTGGGTTCCAGAAATGTTGACGGATTTGCACAAAAAACAACGTTTAGGCAGTGCATTGACTTTCCTTGAGCGGTACCGCAATGAAGGTGAAGAATTTTTAGACCAAATTGTTACTTGTGACGAAACATGGGTGGCCTACGTCACACCAGAATCGAAACAACAATGCATGGAATGGCGACATTCATCATCACCCAAAAGAGTGAAATTTAAACAAACAATTTCTGCCCGGAAAATCATGTGCACAGTTTTTTGGGACAGAAAAGGAGTATTGCTAGTGGAGTTTCTGCCTCGTAATGAGACAATCAATGCAGCGTCTTATTGTGAGACATTGAACAATCTGCGTTGTGCAATCCAGAACAAAAGACGTGGCAAGTTGATTAAGGGTATCGTTTTGCTGCATGACAATGCCCGTCCACATGTGGCTAATCGGACTAAAGATCTCATCAAATCTTTTAAATGGGAAACTAGATCATCCTCCATAAAGCCCTGATCTAGCGCCCAGCGACTACCATTTGTTCCTGCACTTGAAGAAACACCTTGGCGGTTAGCGTCTTCAAGACGATAAAGAAGTCAAAACATTTGTGATACAGTGGTTAACAAGTCAGGCGGCAGAATTTTATGAGGCGAGTATTCAAAAACTGGTGCCACGTTATGACAAGTGCCTCAATATTCACGGAAATTATGTAGAAAAGTAGATTAAGGTACAGGCTTTCATGTAAAAATAAAATTATTGCGATATCTTTGCACGTCTTTTTTTAATTTCAAAACGGTACTTACTTAAAAAACATGCCTCGTATTTACTTAAATTGGATGACACAACCATGTAGAATGATTATAAATCTTTTTGCTTAAATCTAATGAAAGCTCCTAATAAGTGGTTGTTTTATCCCTTATAGAAATGTTTCTGAAATTAATTGAAATTTTTAATTTCTTCAGCAAACAAATATATATGTTTGAAACTGTATGTGAATACAAAAAATTACTCAAAACAAAATATTTAAATTATTTATTTCATGCTTCAAAGTAAATGGCATATTATTTATACCGGAGCCCACACAGAGGATTAGGGAGCAACAGATGGCATCACTAAAATTTTCGTATCAGACTGATATGTGACGCTTCACTTTGTTATAATGAAAGATAGGTGTCGTAAATATGTTATAGAGTGCAGTGAGGTAAAAGTAAAATTTATTCTCCGAAGAAAAGAAATTTAAAATTGGAAAAAAAAAAAATGCTATGCAAAGTTTTGCAAAGAAGAATTTAGCCACATAAGGTGAGTTTTTTTCTTAAATTATTGTTAAAATACTCATTTAAATATAAGAATTAAAAGCAAGCAATAAAATATAGAGAAATTGATAATTAGTTATAAACTTTTTCGATATTAAAATTAAAGGAAATAACAGATTATAAAATTTAATATATTTAAGATAAATGAAATTAAAATTAAAACAAGTTGTAAATTATTAACTGGAATATATATCAGCTACACGCAATTAAAATTAAAGCAAAAACAATAAGTTATTAAATTAAATATATTTAGGATAAGTTAATTAAAAATGAAGCAAACGATAAAAAAAAATTTAAAAGTGATCTGGTACGCTAAAATGCTTCACATAAAACAATAGCCCCTTGGGAGGCTAATAAAAATTTATCTACGCTTTGCGTGCGCACTTAAAGATAACAAACAAAAACGCAGGGAGAAAAAAGGATTTCTCTAAACCAAAACTATTGCAAAAACAAATAAATAAATAAATCGAACAAAGCAAAGACGAAGGGAGAGTCTTTAAAGGCTTCTAAGGTAGAATTGGCTGGACACAGCAGATTAGTGGTTTATTGTCGTTCATAGGCATGGTAATTGCTTACGATAAAGGACATATAGTGTTAGCATTAGATAAAATAGACGATAAGCTGCCGACAACTGAGGTGCGACAGTAGGGGTTCATTGCCTTTAGAGGCGGACAAAGTATCTAAGTAAAGTAAGGTATAAATAAGATGTAAATCATTGAAGAAAGGTACAAAAAAATACAGTACAGCAAACAGATTTCCGCTTTATAAGAACAAAGCTCTCAGCTCTACGACACCAGATTTGAAACTTGAAAGAAATAACGATTCTTTCTAAACTGAAAAGAACAAGGAATTCTGCTTTAGCAGAGATTGAAAGGAAATAAACATAATTATGTATGCATTCTGTAAATATTTCAGAGTAAGGAGTGCTGACTGCTTTCTTTTTAACACGTCTGTTCATCACAAATTTGTGAGGATATTTTTCGTTTCCTAACAATTACCGTGGACGGTTGGTTCTTGAACACTTGCGGATGACATACATCCAACAGCCCTTCAATTTTATCTAGCATTCCTCGAATCGATGATTTTGTTTTTGTTTTTTGTTTTTCTCTTGACTGTTTCAGATTTCGTACAATGGTGTTCATTATTATTTCAGAAAAAATCTTTTTTTTTTAATTAGCTTTATAATCAAGTTATACATGTTTTTTAAGTATATAAAATTCTAAAATATATTTTTAAAAGAATCCCTAGCAGGGGACTTTCTATTGAGAAAGCACTTGCTTTGTTTGAAGAGCTCCCTTCTTCTTAAGACCTTTGTACCCGAGTCAAAGAGGCTGATCACATAGCTATGAGGTGCACCCTGAAAATGTATGCTTTGCGTAGCTCGAGTATAAAACAAAATGAATGAGATGGATGTGTAAGGATTGCAATGTACCATTATGCATGCAATCAAAAACAGAAAGCTGTCTTAAAACATTTCATAGTGTATGAATGTGTATCATTTTTTCAATGAATTTATCATATTACTTCTTATTTTATTATAAATATAATATAAATTTTAAATTTACTTATTTGAAAAAATTCATTATCATGTGGAAATGTATACCTGGAAAATGTATAATTTTTACATATTGTATTATTTGTCATATGGCTATAATTGATCTACTGTATTGTTTTGTCACATAGTTCTTATATTTTTATGTATATTATTTGTAAGAGGTTAACATTTTTACCAAAGCTTGAAATATATATATATATTATGATAGAATTATGCAATTGAAAATATGCCTCTCTTTAAATAAAACTATATATATATATCTCAAATCATTTTTTATTAAGTTTAATATATAATATCATTATTCTGAGATTTATTAATGTATTAAAATTATACTTAAAATTATGCATATATTTTTTGCAGAAATTATTAGTCTTAGAAATTTAAAAATTAGTATCATAAAGTTCTAATATTTTCAAAAGTGTATTGTAATCTTAATATTTCAAAAAATAACTAAAGCAATATAAATTTTTATGAAAATATTTATTATTTCTTCAAAGGATTAGATAGAGCAAAAGTACAAGTAAGATGTCCTAGAGGGGGATGGTATATTATTTATACCGGGTCTTAAAAATTAGGGGGGAAATAAAAAATAATTTTACCACTTGATATTGTGTCCTTTTAACATAATTATTCCATATCAGGTGAATTTTAGCAAACATTTAATTTTTTTTTATTTACCGCCCTTCAAAAGGTTAATGAGCGGCTGGTCCGCTGTCTCTTTCGTTCTCGTACTCGTTTAGTGGTTATGAGTTGTTCTCGCGTCGCTCCTGTTCTAGCAATGAGTAATTCTACCTCATGACTAATTCTACTATCAATTTTTTTTTTACTGAATCTGTACATTTTCGACATAATTTCAATGTCCAGCACTTTGACAGTATCTATGGATATGACACTAACACATGCATTCAGAGACAAATGTCCTCTTCGCTTCATGTTCCATCGACTGACATGCCGCACTGAACAATTTCATCAAAATTATTTTTTTCGTGAATCTTAGAGGCAGCCTCATTCATAATTTTATATGCAACATTACTGGAATCATTTTCCAACTTTTTTTGCAAGACATCTGTAAGCATTCTTAGATGGAATGGTAAAAACATAGCTGAACACAGCTTTTTTGCAGCAGAATGTTCTTTTCCTATAATTCTCAAACCAAAAACATATTCAAGGTTGATACTATGCATTTTGTACACATTTAGAGATGTACAAAAGGAAATGGAATATTCACATTATTGGACATTTTAGCAACAAACTAGATGCTAAGCCAAATAATGATTCTTCGAAAAGTTTTATATCATTTTACAAACACTCAGGACAATTAAATGAGTAAATAAAATCATTTACAATTTTAAAATTAATTACTATGTTATGATCTTTATTTTCAAAATTATCAGTTGGTTTTCAATATGATTGAAGTTTTGATTCACTTACTATTGTTGTAACTCATCTATTCGTGCTCTTTTCATCCACATTCTTGGTGTAATTGGGTCTCTAAGACTTGTATTTTTGAATAGAGCTTTTATTTTTGCTATTAGCTATGAATTTTAACAAAATAATAATGCTAACTAATAAAATCAAAAATATCTAACGGTTATTAATATCTATCAAAATCAATCCCAACATTTCAAATGAGTATTGTCATAAACACAGTTTAAGCTTTGTAAACACAATATTATCACCAAACGTTTTGAGGAAATTGGGTGAAATTGGGTCTTAAAAGCACAAATTAAACAAATAATTTGCAATAAAAAATATTGTGACTATATGTTGAGATAAAAACTACCCTATCTCTCAATTTGGACCAAACTGCACACAGTGTGCAATTTTTCATTACAGTTGGTCGATTCATTAGTTTAGGAGCTCATTGCGGACAAACAACGTGATACGAAATTTTGATATATATATATATATAAATTTATGAAATTATTTAAGAACAAACCTTGGTAAATTTCTTAACTGAAAAATAGTTTGAAAATCCCACTGATCATTAATTATATATTTCACAAGTACTTCGCATTTTAAAATACATAAGAATTAGAAAGAAAAATGAAAATAAATTTCTGATCAGAAACAATTTATAAAAGTACTGTCACGATTATAATATGAATAATTTTATTGTTTTATTTATTGTATTTAATTATTTTCTACTATATGCTGTAGGAAACATTTCATATCAGTTAATACAACAATTATACATTGAATTATTTTTAATGCAGATAAACTTGTTTTGAGTTCTAGAAAGTATATTTTATTTTAAAAAAGCACTGAATAATCATTTTCCTCATACAATATGCATTTCCTATTCACTTTTCAATTATTAAAAGATTAAATTTGACTCCGGTTGCAAATAAAGGATTTTCCTGTTTATTTAATGATATCATTCATATTAGGCATTAGTTCAAAAAGTGTGTCTATCGCTAATAATTAATTTCATACCTGGATAGTTTAACGGGAATAAAAATGTAATAAGCAGTAAGTACATTTAAATGTTTCCTATTAATTAAACTATACCAAAGTATGAAACAGATCTGAAACTTTTCTAAGCTAATGAAAATAACTTGTTATTTTGGTCTGTGCGTTTGACTCTTGGAAAAGGGAGAAATACTTTGAAAGGAATGCGGTTGTAAATCGTTCTAAAATTAGACATATTCCCGAAAGGTTGAAAATGAATATTTTTATCAAAATACACACAAAAGAGGCTACATGTATATATATATATATAATTCGGAGAATGTCATGTTATTATTTCAATACCGTCTAGTTCACCAAATACAGTGGTCTTTATTTTACAAAGTTGGGCTTATTTCATACTTCAAAATACTGCAAGTTTTATACTAACAACGTAATAAGAAAACTATGCTCAAAGATATTCATATGGAATATATATGGTGAATCATATGTAAGATACGTAATTGAAAAATTACACGACCCAATAATCATGCCTCTTTTATTTGTTACCGATTTTCAAACTTTGTTTGTTGTACTATAATTTTTTTTGAGACAAATGGCTTCTCAGTGTAGTACATTTAGTTTTTTTGTATATCTAGATGTGTTTCATGAACGATATAAGAAGAATGGAATTGAATGTAGAACAGATGTCATAGCATCCTACCTTTCATCTTGTAATTTTCATTCCAGAGGAGAAAAGAGACATTGAGGGAGATTTTCGTTTTTTACATTTATGAAAGCTGCGATTTTTGATTGGTATCAACAAACTCACATTAAGTTCGGAAAGTGTGCCTTCACGCGTTGGTATCATTAGTGGATACGACGTGGAATATGGTGAATATGGAATAGTGCACATTTAGGAATCTCATGTAACTTCAGACATAAATATGAATTGGGAAAAATGTGAGTAACAAATAAAAACAGTGTGGTCATTGATGAATTTCTATATCATTAACACTTAATATCTCTTTTCTATATTAGATTTTATATTTCTGCTATAAAAAAAGTAAATGAAGCTTCTTAACAATGTATTGTTTAAGTTTATTAACATTCTTATATTGAACTTCAGATTTTACATTTTATAAAGGAGTTTTATCTCATGGGATTTTACAAAGCATTTGTGCTTCTGGCCATTTGCTGATGTGGTTTTACAATTTAATGAAGCTAAATATACTGTATTGAGTAAATGTCTCTAGAAATTGACTTTAAAAGTTTATGAATTCACATGTGTTGTTTTTTAAAAGTCATTGCATTTTCAATGGGGCAGTGTGGAATTAATATCTTGAATTGCACATTTCTGAAAGAGTAACGAAAAGTAGTGCATGATATCATCTAAAGTGCTCTGTGTTTTTTCTTCCATTATGGAACTACATATGTCAATGAATCGTATTATACCATTTGAAATTCATCACTTACTATCACTCTTCTGACTACGTTTTAACACAAAGTAAATTGCTGTAAAGCAGCAATTATAAATTTCAACATTTTGTAAAATATTTATTTTGAACACTTATGCATCAGTGGTTCTTTTTTTTTGATGGTAAATAGCTAGAAAATTAAAGTTACACGTGGGATATCAAATAAATTCATCTCAACGAAAATATCTCGTTGCAATCTCTTGAGATTTAAAACTTAACTCTTTACTTTCAAGGCTTTTTCATTTTATTCTTCAGGAAATAAATTACAACTTATTCAATGAATTCATCCACTTTTAATCCAAAACATTACCCCCAAATTCTAAATCAAAACGTCAACCCAAAGTCTTTGAAGTGAACCGAAATCAAACAAATGTTTGAGAATAATGAGATTTAACATAGACTTGGAAACCTACAGTATATTAAGCACCTTTTCAACAAAGATTCACTTTTCAAGTGATTTCAGAATGAATAGGTACTAGAAATCTTTTGGTTAGTGAAACTCCATTTTCAAACTGCCGTAAAATCTTTCAAAAGCTTTGTTTGCAACCCGTTTTGACAGAATCGTCCATAATGCGGATACGTAATGGATCTCTTCATGGATATGTTGAACGTGTCTTGATAAACAGGAAAGACTATATGTTTCTTGCTAGCTGAAAGGTATTCATAATCATTCTCATTTATCATCAAGGATTGGTTACAGCATTTGTTCTACGCATAGCGTCATGGAACCTCAGAAACAAGAAGAACTGTTAAAATTTGTAAATCTTAAAGCTTTCACTAATTTATTTACTATAGTTATAAAAGCAGAATATTGAAGAAACTTCAGTACGAAAAACTTCAATTTGAATTAAATCGAATCTATCTAAATTACATCTATTGCAAATTTATATATATATATATATACTGAAAATTTATGAAAGAATAATTTAAAATATTTAAAAAGACAAAAATCTAGAAAGAAATGTAAAAAGGAAAGAAAAAATCAATGAAAATATGGAACCCAGCAAGTCAAAAAGCAATATCGGGCTGAGGACCGAATTAGCGGGGTTAAACTTGTTTAATGGTACCAACCTTCCCCCTTTGCGACTTGATAGGTTGAATTAGGAAATCCAAATTACAAAAGAGTTCAATGATTAAAAGATGCAAAAAAATTCAGAGATAAAATCTACAAATATAAAATCTATAATTCTAAAAATTATCAACAAATCAAAATATAAAAATTACTTAAAAAAATTCAAAGAAATGAAGATTCAAATATGTGAGTAGTTAGACGGAATTTTCTTTAAGCTTCAAGATGTATATCATATACTCAAAATGAAAAAAATATAACACGTCATCACCATATAAATTGAAAAAAGATTTAAATCATTGTTTGATTGGTAATAAAATGTAAAAGGATGCAAACAATTGGTTGGTAATAAGTTGTATGGTAAAGGAGTATAATGGTTCAGAGAGTGATATATATATATATATATATATATATTATTTATTTATGTGATACATTTTGGATAAAGTTTTGTTATTATTTGGGAAATTAAATAAATGAATAGCAGTCGTTTATTTAATTATGATTATGATATACTTTGGAAGATTTTAAAAGCAAATTATGTTTTCTAATACTGCCCAGCCATGACAAAAGAACAGTTAGCAGTGTTGTGACATGCATCTCCAGATAAAAAGACAAAAAATAAGTTAAATTACACAGATTGCTTATACAGGTTCTATGAAAAATAAGAAAACCTCTAGAAAATTGTATTTTCTCAGTAGAAAAAGGGGACAATAGATGAAGTTTTATGTGTGTCATTGAAAGAGAAAATCTATATTTTTAAATATAGAAGAATAGGTTTTGTTTTAATAAATTGAAACAGAAAAAAGATTATCAATTATTTAATCATATATTTATATATATTAACAATATTACTTGTTCCTCACATTAAAACAATGTTAATGTGTCAGTGAAACGTTATTTGTATTCCATTATTTTTTATTATTATTATTTTTTATATTTCCTTTAAGTATATTTCATGTACTGTATTGGTTCAATTGTTATAATTATGCTTAAGATAAAACTGTAAGTAGATGAAGAAATATTTTAGATATTTTTATGATTACTTTAATACATTTAAATCAAAATGAATATGATTCTTGTGCTTACTTTCTACTCTTATTCCTTTGAATGATTTTTGGATTTGTGATGAATTTCTCCTTAATTTATTTTTTCGTTTTATTACGTCATTCACTGAAGGTAATAGAGATATAAACACACATTATTCCGTTACAAATTACAGAAAAGTATTAACAGTATTTCCAGCATTGTTCTTAATTTTTGTTTCTCATAATTATTTATGGACTTTGGTGTTTTAAATTAATAGATTGATATACTTGATATAAGTGAATTCTTGGCTTTTTTGCATTAGAAATTTTCATTTAATAACTTTTGCAATTTTATTTTTCGTTATTTTTTAATTATATTGTTTTTATTTTAGTTTTTATCCTTTAAGAGACTTTTTATTCTATTTCTATCGAAGAAATTTTAATTTTTTTTATTTTTTATAAAAATACATTTATATATATATATATAAAACAATATATATATATATATATATATATATATATATATATAAAAAAATATATATATATATATATATATATATATATATATATATAAAAATAATAAATAATAATATATAAAACAATATTTTATATATATATAAAACAATATTATATATAAAACAATATATGCAAGTTTTCTTTCCCTTTTCTCAACACGTAAAATAGATTGCGCCACGGCAAGTAAACTCCGACTGAGCATCCTCGCAAAGGATAATGAAGTTCGCTTAAGAACTTATACGTCACTATTAGTCCTACTACCGATGCTGCTGAAGGTAGAAGTGTGAAGCTTAGCTGATGCTCTGACTGTTATATATGTCTTTTCGCAAAATAAAAAAACAGTTTTTCGTAATTGTGATATGGTTCTCACCGCGTTTATTTTCAACAATGTTTGTGGGCCCAGGAACTGAAACGATGAGCCATTGGTAGTGCTCATTATGAAATTGTATAATTGAAACGGTACTTCAGTCTAAAGAGCTATGCATTCCTGATCCAAAAAAAAAAAAAAAAAAAAAAAACTGAAACTGAATATGACATTACATAACGCTTTGGAGAAACTGAACGAAAGACATTCAACCTCCTGGCGTTTAGATAGTGGAGCTACCTCTCATAATTGCAACGATGGGAAGCTATTCAATGAAATAAATAAAGAATCAAACTGTTTCGTTAGATTAGCTGTTAACGAAACCAGTTAAGTAACTGGCAAAGTTGTGACGTTGGGCTATTCAGGATTTTTTCTTCACTTATTTGGGGACTTTAATTGAAATTGATTGTATGAAACAAACATTTTCTTCCCAACCAAAATGAAAATTGGTTATTTTAATTATAGGCAAATAGAAATAAATTGAAGTGAGCTAGATAGGAGAAAATATAAGCGAAGAGAAATTTTTAGATAGAAGTCGAGGGGCACTAGCACATTTTCTTAAAATTGGGACTGTAAAGGAACCTAAATCTTTATGATTTTAC
>BMAW01112493.1:0-20047 GCA_019974015.1 Nephila pilipes
TTCGTTTAAAGAGCCGCGCCACAACTCGTACTTTTAACAATTACTCCTGATAGCCAGAAGTGAAATCCAAGCCCATATCCCTAAGGTCAACACTCCAAATAACCTATCTATATAGATTCCGCGGTATTTTAACGCCATATAGTAACATTAAAAAATTCAAATAAAACGTTCCCATCAAGCGTAACTGTATTGATACGTTGGTCTGCAGCAAGCATTCTTGGAGCGTATCTAACGTGATACACTGGACACAGGAGAGCAAACGCGAGCGTATCGCATGTGATACGCTGCGAGTGAACCGGCTAGTCAGGATATATGATCCTGATAAAATTTATTGTGTGATTGCTCTAAAATAATGTCAATGATATTGAAGAGATTTTTTCACTTGAATACTAAAAAAGCGATGACAAATGTTCAACCAAAATATTATTTGGAATCTTAAGGAGTATTATATGTCAATTATTTTCAAGCAAATTTGAATTTATTGAAACTTTCAAAAATTAGAGTCTTAGCTCATATA
Source organism: Nephila pilipes (assembly GCA_019974015.1). Lineage (NCBI taxonomy): Eukaryota > Metazoa > Arthropoda > Arachnida > Araneae > Nephilidae > Nephila > Nephila pilipes. The sequence continues at coordinate 518 of BMAW01112493.1, forward strand.
AATGTTAAGCTTGTGACGTCTTCTATTTATCCCTTCTCTTTCTGTTGCTACTTAATGTGTTAAAAATTCACTAAATGGCATAATCACCAATAATTTTGAAATAGGCAATAATTAATAAATTATAAATAATTCAACTTGAGTTTATCAGAATGTCAATATAATGTTAAGTTTAGTATGTCTTGTATCTGAACATTAAGCTTCGGAATCTAAAGCTTAGTGTTGTAACTAGTAGTTTAATACATAATAATCAATAGCTTCCGAGTCCTCAGTGGAACTTTAACTGGAGTTCCGATTGGTTGATCCTTTTGCAGACCTTAATTATCTTTGATTGTACATTGCTTTACTTAGCGTATACACGACTCCGGCGATAATTTCGGCTCACTCTCTCCTCCGTTATATTTCTACATTAACACTATTCTAATATATATATAAGTCTAATATACATTTCATTCATTGGGAGATATTTTTCGTTCAAACAGCATATTTCAATCCCAATGACTGAATTGAAGAGATATTTGCGATCAAATTCTCCTAAAAGGTAACTCCTCACTTAAAATGTTTCAAATTTTGTAGTTTTTCATGTTTTTGTTATTATATTAAAAAATAAAGGGCACTTTGCTTATTCTATAAATCTACAAACTATAAAAATATTTTAAATAGAAGTTCACAAAATTAAATCTTAGAATTGAAAACAAACGGACAGTGATATAAAGAAAAACATTCGTGTTTACGTTTTTCTCAAAATGTAGTATTTTACGATTATTTCAAGATTTTCTCAAAAACTACATTAATAATTGTACTGATATATTTTTATATCGTGAAATCAGGTTATCCCTTATGCAATGGAAATAATTATTTTTCTAAGAACATCTCTCAAATTTAGACATTGTACATTGATTGTAAAAAATAAAGATATGTTTGAAAAATAAAAATTTGAAATTGTATGAAATTCTTATTTTTAAACTGTATTTATGTTCAGTGCATAAACTGTTATTTTAATAAGTATTCTCTAAATGTTTTAATTAATGTATATTGTTCGTAAGGTTAACGTTCGCTTAGGCACAAAAGCCGAAAACATCCATATTGCGCCAAACCATGTGTGACTGTGTTCTAGACACAAGAAAGATGGAAGAAAAAGAAGAAAAAAAAAATGGCGGCAAGAAGATGTGTCGAAAATAGAGGATCGCTGAGGTAAAGATAGTATCATGGTTTACATTGGTTTGAAATTTAGAAAAATAGGATTATTTCAACTTTGTATAAAATAAACTTATTTTTCCTTGCTTAAGGTACTTCTTTCTGAATCACCTTAAAATAAGTAAATTTATAATAAATATTGTATCAGATTTGTACAAACTCTTCTTGGTTTGTAAAATATTTATACAAACTCTTATTGGTTTTTTTGGGTATGATAGTACTATAAATATACCTGTATTTTTTAAAATATTAAATAATACATAAACATGCATTTTTTATATGAAATCTTCCAATATGCAACTCAAATTGTTTCGACAATTTTGCTAGCAATATGTGATTTTTAAACCGTATACTATTATTTATTACGATTTTATTGTATTAAAGGAAACAAATTTAAATTTTGTGTTTGATTGAATTTGATTGATTCGAGTTCTTCATTCTATACAGGGGTATATATTGAAACGTTGTGAATATATATATTATTTCATAATATATTATTATTTAAAGGGCGTATATGTTATGGGAAATTGCTTGAATGGACGATAAGAATTTTAAAAAATGATTGCATTTCCAAAGAAAAAAATTGGAAATTGGACTTTGGCGAAAAATATTGGCTTAAAACTCCATCACATGTCTTAAAATTTCAAATTCATGTCAGAGCAATGAAGAAATATTGATAGGAATTTTAGGAATTTTGGTAATATAATTCGCATATCACTAAAAAAAAATCAATTTTAAATAACATTCTTATTTAATATCTTTTTTTCTAGTTTTACCTTACATTTCAATAATGGAATAGAATTCAGTATCGGTATGATTTCAGGGAAATTCATCTGACGTATTTGATTAATAAATATATGGTAAAACTAATGTGACATAGATTATAAAGATTTTTTAAAAAAAAATATTTCTTCTAAATTAATTTCTAATTCATTAATGTTTTTCATAAAGATCAACGTTCTTATTTCCTCCTTTTAATAATTATAGTGTTTAAAATATTGTAGTTTGTTTTAAATGTTTTAAAACATTTAGTTTGTAAATATATTTGTATAAATTTATATATTTTCTGTATTTTGTACTTAATTATATTTAAAAAGGATACAATATATTTCCCAGTCAAAGTTTAATAATAGTTACATATATTTTGCATTTATAATTTGATATTTTCTTATCAATATTTCTTAAAAAAGACTTGAAGTATAAAAATAAAAATATTTGGTAATATAATTGTTTTGATTTGAATTTAATACATTTAAGACACATAATCCTTCAAGAATACTAACTTCTACTATGTATAAATAGTGATTGGGTTATAGTTTTCAAAAAAAATAAAATAATACGATTACACCGTCGAAAATGTTTTCGAATATTCAAAGATTTCTTCTCGTGTATTTTCTCACGAAATTACGTGAACATACTAGAAATTCAATTTGAAAAACTTTTCACATCGGCAACAAAAAAATAAACTTTCAAAAGACTTTCAAAATTCACTTGCAATCGCTACAGTTAAAAAAATATTTCGTAAAAAAGCTTTTTAATTTTTTTCCAGCATTCAATGATTTTATACCAATGCCTTCATGATAAATTTCATTTCACACTTTGGAGAAATCTGGGATAGCTTCAATTTTTTTTTCAATCCTTTAAAAACTCTTTATGAAGAAAGTGGAGGGAAAAAAGAATTACTTTACAAAAAAGGAAGTAAAAATACGAAAGACAAATAGCATCCTATTGTCTTCTTTACTGGGTCTTTGATCTGCAGGTGGCAATCTGCCAACGAAAGTTACGATTAATTAGTTCAGATGGAACAGAAAAAATTGGACTTCATCAAACGAGGGATTTCCTGATAAGTGCTACATTCAATCGGTTAATACTAAAATAATTTTTCATTTATGGTTAAGGGAACAGCACTAAATTGCAAGCGAGTTGATAAATGATTATTATTTTAACTAACTAAAAAAATGAATACTTTCATTTTTAATGTGTTTTGATGCTCGTAACACAAAGAATTAGGTTTTATATTTAAAAAATTTAATTAGATAAATGGTGAATAGTTTTTTCATTTTTTCTAGTCTTTTAAAACTAAATATTTATTAATTAAATTTGTTTCAGATAGTACTGGATTTCAGGTTATTTATTATTGGAGAAATATATTACATTGATAATGGTACTAATGATTAGTATTATAATGATAAGTTATTTATTATGTTTATAATCATTAATCTATCAAATTCATATTCTACACATAAGTTTTATGTAACCTTTCCATATGCATAAAATACGGAATAGAGATATAGGATGTATAAAGGATATATTTTACTAATATTATGTTATTTTAAAAATGCTTGCATGAAAAATAATAGTTCATTTATACCTTTATACAGTTTTTATCATTTTTTCTGCATTAAAACGAAATCTAGTATATAATAGTAAGAAAGCTACAAAAATAGTAGTTTAATTACTGCTTTTGCATCAAATGGCATGCTACGAACAAAAAATATTTTTGATAAATTAATTGCTTTTGTTGTAATAAATCTTAGAATAAAATTGAAATGAATTTATGAAGAAAAAAAGATAGTTAGAAGTTTTTATTAAATTCAGATTAGTATTTTTTTTATTGTTTAATACTTCAAAAGACTTATTGAGAAACGAAAAAAAAATATTCAAAATAATATTCTCTCTCTAGAGTAAGCATTCAGTAAGAAATAATTAAACTGCAATTTAAAAAAAGAATTACCGAATTGAATAATTCTTATGCTAAAGTAAATAAAACTAAAAAAAATAGATAAAAAAGTACATATAATTTGTTTGATTCTATTTTTAATTTCTTGTTAATTCAAAATAATTTGAACATACTTTTTTCACATCGATCGTTTAATTCGTTGAAAATTTCTCCGAAAAATTAATTTTTGATACATCGAAAATACAGTAAACTACGTCTTTTCTATACTCGTGTATTACCCATTATCAATTTCCTTATAATGTGTAACCTTATAAATGTATCGAATCTATCTTACACTAATTCAACTGCCCTCTTGTATTCACATTTAAGTGATTAGTGATTAATTCCGTAGAAATACTTGAGTTTTTACGAAAATATAATTAAAACAAATAGAGAAGACAAAATATTACCTGTGATGCGAAAAAATTTGAAATGTAATTAAGTATTGATACAAATGGTAGATAAAATAATCAAGCGTCTAACGAAAAAGCGCAGAAAAGAATTTGTGTAAATTTTAATAGTTTATAAAACTGACCAAAGAGAAATAACCTGCTATCTAACAGGTCAATTGAAAAGTTCCCGCCCTACCATAGTAAAACACATTTTTTTGGCAAAAATAGTTTTTTTATTCAACATAATTCCCTTCAAGGGTGACACACTGATTACAGCGACCCTCAAACTTTTCGATACCATTTTTGTAGTACGATTTGTTATTTGCTTCAAAATAGGCCTCAGTTTCGACGATCACCTCTTCATTCGACGAAATTTTTTTCCCAGCCAGCATTCGTTTGAGATCTGAGAACAGGAAATAGTCGCTGGTGCCAGATCTGGAGAATACGGTGGATAAGGAAGCAATTCAAAGCCCAATTCATGGATTTTTGCCATCGTTTTCACTGACTTGTGACACGGTGCATTGTCTAGTTGAAGCAGTATATTCTTTTTCTTCAAATGCGTCCGTGTATCAGCGATTTCGTCCTTCAAACGGTACAATAACGCTATGTAATAGTCGCTGTTGATGATCTTTCTTTTTTCAAGGTAGTCAATGAAAATTATTCCATGCGTATCCCAAAATACAGACGCCATAACCTTGCCAGCCGACTGTTGCGTTTTCGAACGCTTTGGAGCGGGTTCATCGTGTGCAGTCCTCTCGGATGACTGTCGATTGGACTTCGGAGTGAAATGATTTCATCCATCGTCACATATCGACGCAAAAACTCGGGTTTATTACGCTTGATCATCGTCAAACACTGCTCCGAATCATCAACTCGTCGTTGTTTTTGGTCAAAAGTGAGCTCGCGCGGCAACCACATTTGCACAGAGCTTTCTCATACCCAAATATTCGTGAATGATATGATGTACACGTTCAGTTGATATCTTTAGAGTGTCTGCTATTTCATTCAACTTCAATTTAGGGCCATTCAAAATCATTTTGGGGATTTTTTTTTAATGTTTTCGTCTGTAGCAACCTCTTTTGGGCGTCTACTGCGTTCACCGTCTTCGGTGCTCATTTCACCACGTCTAAACTTAGCATACCAATCCTTGATGGTTGATTTTCCTGGGGCAGTGTCCCGAAACTCGGCATCAAGCCAAGTTTTTCCTTCAACTGTATTTTTTCCCTTCAAAAAGCAATATTTTATCCATACGCGAAATTCCTTTTTATCCATTTTTTTCACAATAACAAAAGTTGCTTCACTCAAAATGCTATAATTTACAAACAAATGATCCGACAACTGTCAAATTTATACACGCATCTTTTGAGGGTTAGGGCTAACTAAAAAACATATGGATTTAATTCTAGTAGCGCCATCTATGTGTCAGGCCGGGGACTTTTCAATTAACGTGTTAGATAACGTTTTTTGTTTTATCAATGAAAAAAAGTAAGTTAATTAATTAGCTTGAGTTGTAAGATTACAAGGAAAACTTCGGTTGTATATTATTATTTTAAAATGTTAGACCTCACCGTTTGGCAGAAAGGCATGGCTGCTTTGCGCATATAGGAACGATGGGAATTCAAGGTCTATGCAACCGAAATTAGAGGTATGGCAAATTGAACTGTTTCTAAAATTACGTGCCACTTTTAAACGTGGAAACGTTGGAAGAAAAAAATGCTTTTAAATAAGGATCAACGAACAATGTTCCGACTAAATAATAGCAGAATTAAGAAATTGAACGAAAAGATCCTTTTTGATTCTCAACAGCACGACCAGAACATAAAAGAATAGATAACCATGTATGTTTCTCAAGTCACAAACGTCTTATTATTGAAATTGTAGCGTCCATTGGTTAGTATCTATGTTTGTCATTAGTAATCTTAATTAAAAATATTCAAAAATATTCTAAGGAAGATAGAGAATCTAATTATGATTGACTAATTTATTATTTACTTCACGAAATAATAAAGCATCAATATCAATTTTCTTTCTTATGGTTACAGCCTAAACACATCTGAACCAATTCGTACTGAAAGCCAAGTTTACTTATATGGTCAAACATATCGGGTATTAGGGTTCGAGTTATGAAGTCTTTTTTCTATTTCTTCTGGAATAGCTTTCATCGTTGCGAACACTGCATCAGTTAAGTATAGTTGTCTAATTTGGATACAGTAATTCATTAATTTGTCACAAACTAACTTCCTATCCTCCTATTCAATTATTGGCTACTTACAAATATAATTCATCCTATAAATCCTTTACATTTCAATACTTAAGTCTAATCTACACGAATCACATTTCATTTTATTAGGGGAATTTTCATTTTAAACATTTCGAACAGAAAGTTCCCCGAGGTTAGTGGAAGGGAAAATCGTGACAGAGCTAACGTCATAAAATATGGACAAAAAAATTCTTTCATATCATAAAAATAGAAATCATTATAATTGAAAAGGTAAAATTTAGTATGACAAATCGTGTTTCGCTTTATTTCCCACCATGTTAGTTTATATTTGGCCACGTCCCTCAAAAATATTCAATCCTGGCAGTTTTATTCCAATTATATGGGACATCATGGAAAGCAGGGTGTTGTTATGTCATCATATAGGAGTACTATTTCTTAAGACTTTTCAAGACCAATAGTGCTTTTGAAATGTCGAGTAACAGTTAAAGTTTATTTTAAAGAGCTCCAGGATCACGCTCATCCAATGAAGTAAACAATATTCTTTGATGGCTGTCCTATGTTTCAATCATATAATGCTCCAATCCATTCATCACAAGTTCATTTAATGAACTGAAAAATAATTTGAAGGTGTTACATTGGTATCTTCAGTCACCAGACCTAAAAATTATTGACCTTGAGACATGCCTTTCTCGAACTACTTTCTACTTCTTCCCATGCCCTGTGAACTGCGAGTTCATTAGCACCTCTCATATACCCATATAACCATCGCATGAACACGACAAAAGAGGGAAAAGGAGTATTTGTCTTTTTCACTACAGTCCTTCTCCAGCTATTGAACGTGAATTCCCTCGAAGACTTTTCCGGATGTCCTTTTCACCGATGACGGCCGGGACTTGCTATGGTCAGATTTGATGAGTGGAAGATATCTCGCACCAGTAGACTCAATCTTTTCGCAGCGCAACTAAACAGAGTTCTCTGTTGTCGTTTGCTAGAAACATTTGCACTAATATGTATAAAGTTAGTCTTTCGTTGATCTTTGCACTATGTTTCAAACGAGCACGATGACTTTTCAATACGAAATGTGTCCCTTCAATTAGTTTTTAGTTATTATTTTTGTAAATATTTGAACTATCTTCATTTCCGATTTTATTTTGCATTTCAATGAGTAATATTCTAATACACAATAATATATTGAAAAACAAATGAATGTTGATGCTGACGGGAGTTCATTCGTAATTACCGATCTGAGTCATTTGAAGCTTGGTATATGCTTGCGTAACTTATTAACCCTTCAAACATTTGTGGGTATACTTTTAGTGATAACTGAAACTACAATTTCTTCACATTTCATCACTATCTGAACCAGGAAATATTCAGAAAAAGCATAAAATAACATTATCTTATGTAAGAAATATATACAATTATATACGAATATTCCTCACAAAATTATTGTTATCATAATGTTTATGATAGACCAGCACCACATTTTAGAACATTTAATTCAGATTACAGGTATTTCCATAAGTTTGCCTTCAACATATACATTTCAGGCGTTTCTCCGAAAGAAATACGAAATTTAGCTGATAAAATATAGTTTTCATCAATTCGGATATAAAGATTGAGTACCTAGTAAAAGTTTTAGAGAGAGACAGAGATGTTAGATTGCAGAAAATATTCTAAATTAAATTAATACATTTAGAGGTTTCAAAAATAATATCACATTGGATCCCCAATATTAGTCGATATACCAAGTCGATATATATATATATATTGTTGTACGAGGGTTATTTTTTTCAGGGTCCTACTGGTCTCAAAATTAAAACAGCAAGGAAAATCAAACTGTTTTATTTGGGATATTTATATACACCCTCAATCTACTTCTCTGGCTGATACATTTGTCGATACATGATACCAAGTTCCCAATAACCTTGTCATTGAAGGCAGCCGTCTGTGCATTCAGCCAGTTCTCGACATTGGTCTAAAGCTCGTACTCTGAATCACACTTCTGCCTTCTTATCCCGAGTTGCATGCCAACTAAGGGATGGAAATTAGAGATAGCCAAGTCCGAGCTGTATGGTGGGTGATCAAACACGTCCCTTTAAAAAAGCTACGCCTCACGTGCGGCCTCTCATTCTCGTTCATGAAAGCCTTCCCGTACATTCCTAATTTGTTGATGAATTTCGGCTGCATTGTACCTTTTAGTATGCAGAAGTTGCGAATAACAGCCTGAATTTCACACTAGGCGGATGACTCGGTTGTTCGAAGAATATTCTAAGCGCTTGCTGCGCGGTCATAACTGACAAGTGCAACCTTTTGACGAAATTATAATTCCCTTCGCCTAATGTGTCATAACTAAACTCGATATACTACTAATAATAAGTCATTCAAGAAAACGTTAGACAGGTTTCTCGTACTATATTTATTTCACAACTTACTACTATGACGGCAAATGAACACCGACTCTCCCAAAATATCGCCCTAGAAACATTTGCTTGCTCCACTAATATCAAATTAACGGAGTAAAGTTGAGGCTGTCTCGACTTGTAGGCTCCGCTATACCGTCCATAATTTATAGCAATTCTCGACCCCGTCTTCGACTATAGACAACTGTTAAACGCTAGAGTTACTCGACCTCTATCGTGTGTCTCAAACGTAGCTTATATACTTCCAATCTCCCTCGCTTCACTGTATTTCTACCTGTCTCTAATTTAAATACACGAATTTCATTTTTGGTTGAGAAGAAGTTGCGTATCTTAAGCAATCAATCTTAATTAAAAGTCCCCAAGGTTAGTGAAGAGAAAACCGCGAATAGCTCAACGTCACAACCTTACGTGATCAACAGGCATACTACACACTATGAAAAACGATGCACCGAGAAAGAGTGGTCCGATAGAGCCAAAAATTAGCAGGTAAGAAACTTATGTACAGAAGAGAAAATGATGAAAATTTCAAATAATTGAAAGATTTATTTCCGAGTTACATAGTTACTAAGTAACGAGTTCAATAAAATGTTGACCCACTTCTAGTCTGGATGCAAAGTGCCACACAACGTGGCGCAGAATGATAAAGCTCCCTGATGGCATCCTCCGGTATTTTTTGCCAAATTTGCTCCAATCGTTGGTCTAGAGGTCATCAACCTTTCTCCCTTCCATCACGCTGGCATGCTGCTCTGGGCATCTCCAGATACGTCTTCGATGTTCGTCAGGACACAGTTGGAAGCGGAATTCCACACTAAATACTATATGTCACCAATCAGTATCCTTCAATTGGATTGAGCCAAGCATCACTTTAATCTCGCTCGACAGTTGTCAAGCTGTGTGGCAGGTGGTGTAGCGATCGGCACAGAGCGTAAAGTTCGCTCTTTCAGCCATCTGTGAAGGGTCATGGTATATACTCGTGATGGGTCGCCCGTCTGATGATTGAAAACTATGAATCAGGTGCTGTGACAGCTTATGAGACAATTACTTTGTGCTCCCGATCTGTTGTGACCCTAAGTCGACCTCTACTATCATGACGCTGAAATATGTCATTGTCCACCAATTATTACCAACATCTTATAATCACCGCATCACATAGACCCGTAGGACGAGCGATTCTCCGATATGCGTAACTTGCCTCTTTCAATCCAATGATACGATCTCTTTCAAACTTAGACAGTTGCTTGTAATGAGCTTGAATCCGGCAGTGAGGCATTTTTTCAGCTGTTGAATTGTATCCTAAATCGCAATTCAACAGAAAACGTGACCATCAGATTGAGAACCGCTTTTTATTAACACCTGCTGATTGAGCAGTTCCGATGAGCTGCAGCTCCTGCTATTTATTCATCGGGTAATAAATTTTAATCATTTGCATGTTCGGTCCAAATGTCTTTGCAAACAAAATTTCATTCCAATCTGGCAACTCCTTCTTGGGGCGTCATTATTGTTTGTTATTTTTGTTATAGAGTGTAGAGACACTGCGCTACTTATCTGCGCACAGTATCATTGGATTTTCGCGGAAGTTTTTATTTTGTGATCAATCGAACCTTCAAACAAACAAAAAATAGCCTCGTAACTAAATTCTAAATTTCTCTCAGCTGCATTTATACATATTCACTCCTTTTTTAAAACACTTCTGATCGATAAATTCTCCTAGATAAGCAAGTTAAAACATTTTCTAGATTTTCTAAGTATTTCACTTTGTTTTGAAGGAAATGTAATAAAAATAAATGTATATGTACTTAAAAGTAACCCTTAAAATAGAAGATTTATTATATAAGCGAGGAATAACTTTTATTTAAGACGTTGTTTGAGATATAGTTTTTAATTCAAAATATCCTTTCGCTCAAAATTCGCTTATGAATTGATTTTTATAACTGAAACGAAGGGTCAGAACGCCGAAAAGTATTCTAAGGGCATATGAAAGTGATTAAGCATTTTTACACCATCAACATAAAACAATAATTAAAGTGAAACATAGAACCAAAATATTTTGTTTATCTTTGCTTAAAAATTTCTTTCGGTACTGATTAAAGCAAATATTAATAAAAATATATCATTTGCGATTGATTATTTAATTATTAATGACCCAAAATTTAAATAGCATTGAAGATTCATTAACATAAGTACTTATTTTTCTTTCTGATTTTTCACTTTTGAGACTCATTATAAGCCAACATATAAAAATTATCTTCAAAATATGAAGACAGCAAAGCTAAAAAATATTGGATAAAATTTTCCCAATTTCCTGTTAACATGTGTTAACATTTTGTTTTGAGAAAAAGGAATCAATAAAATTGCGTGGACGTAAAATAAGGAATACGTGGTGTTAGATTGAAAAAAAAAAGATTGGCATTATATTGCGAGTACATTGTATTGTGAGTTGGCATTATATTGCGAATTATGATTATATATAATAATTATATTTATAGCTTGATTAAGAAATATTTATAGTGTTAAGATTTTTTTTATTTAACATTTCATCGTCTGCTTTTGTTTTAATATTTGACCAGAATACTATTTTTGCTTACTTTATTAACGTATCGTTTGCTTTTATTTTAATATTCAATTTAATTGATTTTTATACCATTGCAATGGGTTTGTACTATAGAATGCTTTGTTAAAGAAAAAAAAAGCAAAGCTATTTTTATTTTTTTTTGAAATTTATTATTTTCTTATAGCTGTAATTCAAGTTGAAATACAAAAAAAAAAGTCCCTATAGTTCTTTTATATTATTTTTTCTCTTATCTTTGCAAAACCATTTAGCATCTATAAGAATATTAAAAGCAAACTTCTCTTGCTACTTTTATAGAGCAAAAATTCCTTGCGTCATCAATATTTAGAGTAAAAGAGCTATTTAATACAGAATAAAACAACTATTTAGCATTTAAAATAATATCAACAAAAATATCAAGAAATTTGAAGTTGGCTTTGCTAATATAATTTTCACATGCACTGACTTTTTTTTCTTGTTAAATTTCTCAAAAAATTAGAATTATTATTAAAAATGAATATTATTTACGGTAAAGTAAGATAACTTCTGTGGTCAGGCTCTACCGAAGCAGTTACTATGAAAAAAAAAACATCCTCTTCGAATTCCTAATACATTTTTATTTTTACAAGAGATGCTTTCCAAAGTAAAGAAACGTTGTTAACGTTAACAACAAAAATAATAAAAACACAGACTATTCTACTATCTACTTGTTTGACAATTCTATTTGTCAGTAATTTCAACCTATATAAATAATACCAATTTATTTTACACTCAAGTATTTTTGTGGAAGACCTTTCTCAACACCGTATTATCACAGGTTAATAAATGGAGTATATTTTATCTAATTTCGTTTAGCATTTAAATTTATCTTAGCATTTGCATTATCCTTCCACGGTGACTGTGATAGAGAAAATTCCTATTGTAATGTGAACTCCAGTGTATGTATATTATTTTGTATCATTAATGTTTCAAGTAAAATAATTATTTTACAATGAAAATAATCGCAGCTTAAATTCAGGCTGTTTAATCTAACTTTATTTTGCATATTAATGTACATAAAACTTCCAAGGTAATCATTTTAGTGTAAACATTTCCCGCAAGCTGAGAACGATTGTAACTCATCCTACGTCATTGTAACTTATCCAGTTATTTTTCTTTACGTATTTAAAGAAAAATAACTATTTGAAAAATAAAAAATAATAATTATTTCATATTTAAAATAATCACAGCATAAAATGAAAACATTTTATCTAACGGCATTTTGCATTCGAATTTACAGGAATCTTCCATTTGACGTTTTAGATGAAACTTTATATCGAATAAACACGAGTGCGACTCATTCCTTGAAATTCTTAAAATACTATTTCATACAGAATAAAATAATTACTTAAAATTTAAATAATCTTAGTATTAATTGAGAAGAAGTTAGATAAAATAATAATCTTAGTATTAATATTTTATCTAACTTCGTTTTGCATATGAATTTACATGATTTATTCACGACAGAATGCTACAACGCTTTTTTTCTTTCAGAATAAGCAACATGGCTCGTTTAATGGAGATTTCAAATCCTACTTGATATTCAGCAAGACATTTTATCTTCCTGATCCAAGGATTCGAAGCAGAAAAATATCGGAAGCTGTTTCCCATACATCTTGCTTCAACTATCCCGTTTTGCTTAAACATGAAATAAAATCCTTCCCCTGGAAAAAGAAAGTCGCATAGAATGCCTTTCTTTTGCAAATTTTCCGACAACAAATGTAGTTACAAAAAATCTATGGGTTCCAGAAGACCATTGAATCTACATGTTTATTAGACTTATTAACATCAGAATTGAGATGTGTTTTCAGCAATTTTTTGCTCGTCGCTTAGTAAACTCTAAACTTAAAGAAATACGTAAATTGGCATTAAGAGCTTGTAACCAGCCAATGTTGTTATTATTTCAGGTCAAATTAATGAACAGGCGGGATGGTTTCAGGAATAAATATTATATTATTTCATACTTGACACGTTCCACAACAAAATACAGAATACAAAGCATATATAAAACACAAATTCACGAACATCACTCTATCTTTCTGCTAACGAAGTCTTTGGCCTTCCATCATGCTTGCGCTTATCGTGCTTGCGTTTCTAACCAAGAAAACATCTGGCACCTTCTGGCTAACGTTTAATAGTACATGAAAGGTAGCATTAAATTATGGTGTTACAAGTTTAGTTTGTTTATTTAAAAAGCTACTAACATTATAGAGTCTAATAATTAAGGACATAGATAATTACATTACCATCAGTATAAATCACACATAGAGCAAATATTTAAAATTATATTCAATACATATGGGAAATTTCAAAAGAATTCTTTTTTCAAATATTATTAGTTGCTTGATTAAATGAAAATACGAGATTTGGTTATTAAATAACGAGACTGACTCTGCTGCAGAAGATATACACACGCGTCAAACACTAACGACTGATAGCTGTTTTACGGGAAGCTTTCTCATTCGAATGCATTGCCTCACACTTTTATAAACAAATCCGTATAGCCGTAGTCTTCGTTCGAATTAGAATTATATTTTTGTTTCGCAGGAAAAATGATAAGTGAAACAATGGAGCAATGAATTGTTGTAAATTTTTCCAAGATACTTGGATAAATCGTTACTGATAATTTATTGAAAGAGGTGTATAGCAATGAATATTTATCGAGTGCACGTTATTTTGTGTTGCTTAAACATTTTCAAGATTGTCGAGAAGGCGTTGCAGATGGTTATCGTCCACGTCACCCTTCCACATCAAAAACAGATGACAATATTGAAAAATTGGTTATATACAATCATATAGGTACATACTGGTTCAATCTGAGAGTTTGCTAAGTATTAGTGCGACTGCTGGGACTGTAGGGATAGACAAATATCCGTACATCAAATTTTGCATAATAAATTTAACATGCAAAAAGAGTGCTACAAAATTAGTCATAAAGTTCTTCCGTTTGAACAACAAGACCCTTGATAAAATGTTTGCATTGACATTTTGAATGTTATGCCCGTGGAAAGGATAATAAAGTGCGACGAATCTTAGCTTTCTTCTTAAGATCATGAAATCCAAACGCTGGAAGAAGCATCATTACCAAGAGCCACAGAAGCTTTAATGTGCAAATTAAAATTCAAAGCAAAGATGACTTTTTTTTTCCATATTTATGTCATTGTGTATACCTTCACTGGGTTACTAAAAGGCAAATTATATATATATATATATTTAATAAATCCAGCCCCCATGACTTCATGCTGTAATATGTTACTATGGGTGGTTCATTGATTATTAGCAATACATTTAAAATATACCCTAGAGCTATTAGTGACATACCTATACATTTTGAATACCAGGTAAGTGATTGGATTGAAAAGTTGAGCTATTTCCCTACTCTCATAACTTCCATAAAATTTGAATGTGGGGACTTTAAGCCCTGGAAGATTTTAAAAGTATCAACCCAATTGTACGACTGGTTTTTAATAGTGTCATTTATAGAAACCATGACTCAATTTTGGAAAACGCCGGACTTGGGCGCATGATTTGGAGCATGGTCCATTGTGGATCGCCAAATATCTTGTGGGATCAGATTTCGTACCAGGATACGTATTAAAAAAAGAATTTAAGGGTTGCCTTCTGTACCAGTCACTGCCTTTTCTGTTTATTACTTGATGTTTCGAGAGATGACTCATGGCATTTCTGAAAAGCTCTTCCATTATTTTATGTAAATATCATAATTATAATTAAAGATATTAAGAGAGAAATATATTAATATTAAAAGAGAAATATATTAAGGTATGGAATGCAATAAAAGATCAATAATTATTTCTCTCTAACATCGATGGTTTTTAAGAACGATGGAAAAAGTTCGTAGCTGGCTAGACAGAAATTTGAATATCAATTAATTTTTTTTAAGATAAATATACTCTTTTACAAAATCCTTTAAAATAATTCAAACTTCCCACAAAGTAATTAGTAATGGTCACTCAAATTTAATTGTATAAAATTGGTTTTATTTTTTTAACTTATTCTTCCTTGACTGAAATTTTATTGCGCATTTTTGGCTCAAATTAACAGTTGCAAAGCTGGTGTGTTTTTGACATAAATAGTAGACATATAAAAAAGAATCACATTGAATAATAAATTAGTTTGCATGTATTTCATAATCATAAAATAAATTTACTTAAAATAAGCTAGATTGAGCAATAAATACATGGTTAAAACATTCATAAAATTTATTTTTAGTCAATTATTCGCATTTTTTATGTACAAACAGTTCCTTTGCATATTGATTGTAGATAAATGCTCTGAAATAATCACTGTTTATTCCATTGTTCTAATTTGTTTTAACTTTGTTCCAAGGTATTGAAAATAATTCATAAGTGCTACAGGCACGAAATACCAACTAGTAAAAAATAATATATTAATAGAAAAAATTATGTTTCCATAAACAGGCATTCGTAGAAAATTAAAGTGTATTGTTAATATGAAGAATAAAATCTCTTATATGTATTGAAGACAGTGCATATGATTTGCAATATCGTAGTTATTGCTTGGTAAACAATCAATTTTGCTTGGGATAACTCCAATACCATTTAAATATAATGTAACATCACAAATAGTTTTAATGATGAATTACAAAAAACTGATATTAATGTCTAGGCAGAAATATTTTACTACGATCATAAATTTCAAAATTGGAGGCTATTTCTAATCATTAAATAAATTACAATAATAATACTATAGAATAAATTTTGACGGATATTTCCCTTTAAAACGAAACTTCTTTTCTTGGAGTTTACTTCATTATGTTTAGTTCTCCTTCAAAACCATACATCCATAATGAAATGATGTAACCAGTGCGCGACAACTTGAATCGGATTCATTGATTTTAAGTTTACTTTTATTTGAGTTTTGCCATTATAATATCTATAAGATAAGTAGATAACCACTCTACATATTCAGTTATTTTCATACTTTCGTGTGCAGTTATAAAATATTTTTATTTTAATTAAAAGTATTGAACCAAAAACTCTAAATATGCTTCCTAGAAATTATGATAATATTTAGAACCGAATACGTAAGCGTATACTTACTGTGAACCTGGGAATGTGGAAAGGTTTCGATCGTATAAAGGGTTGTCGGCGACTTGTTTGTTCGTACTCCTCCACGACACTCGTTGTAATTCTCGCAAGTAATGGGTAAAGTTTATTAAGTTATAGGTAAATTGAGTCACCACGAACGAATGGATGGATTAAATAGAAATGTATCCGTAGACTGGAGGCAGACCAATCATATACGAAGGTGTCCACAGAACTCAGTATGGTCTGCATTTGGTGGGCAGTTTCAGGATACTGGATCCGTATCGAAAATATCTATACAATATCGACTAAGATCCACAACATTGAATGAGGACCGTTATTTGACATTTTCAGGGCAGCTACACAGACTATTACTCCTTCTAAGCTCTCAGGTGAGTTACAGGGGGGGACAAAAATATGGAAACACCTTGTAAAATGCATGTTTGAAAAGAAAGATTGATTTTAATGAAATATGTAGGTGGCGCTGGCGTTTTTGACTACTAACGCCACCTATACAACTTCGTAAATGTGCTAAACAGTTCAGTTGTTGTCGGAGTACTGTTATGTGAGGTTGTCATTGCATTATGTCAGAGTTAACAGACTTCGAACGTGGGCAAATTGTTGGAGCACGTATGGTAGGTGCTTCCGTAAGCAAGGTAGCCAAGGTGTTTAGTGTTTCAAGAGGTACTGTATCGAAGATTTATTCCGCATATTTGAAAAGCGGAAAAACATCATCTGCTAAATCACAGCGCGGACGAAAGTGTGTGCTGAGTGATCGTGACAGACGATCATTAAGGGCAATTGTGACGAAAAATAAGAAGACCACAGCTGCAAAAGTTACTGCTGAAATGAATGTTGTGTTACAGAACCCTGTGAGTACCAAAACAATTAGAAGGGAGCTTCATAAACAGGGAATTTCTGGCCGTGCTGCAATTGAGAAGCCACTCATCAGTGATGCTAATGCCCGTAACAGGAAAAGGTGGTGTTTAAGTCATAAAGCCTGGACTATAGGGCAGTGGAAGCGTGTAATATGGTCTGACGAGTCTTCTTTCACATTGTTTCCCACTTCTGGCCGAGTTTACGTCTGGAGAACGCCATCTCAAGCCTATAATACAGACAGCTTGTTGCCAAGAGTGAAACATGGCGGGGGTTCTGTTATGGTTTGGGCAGCCATATCGTGGTTCTCTGCTGGCCCCATGATAACTGTGTCAGGGCACATGACTGCCAAGACTTATGTGAACATTTTGGCAGATCAAGTTCATCCCATGGTACAAACTTTGTTCCCCGATGGTGATGGTGTCTTCCAAGACGACAAAGCCCCTGTTCACACAGCTCACATTGTCCAGGACTGGTTTTCTGAGCACGAGGAGGAATTGTCCCATCTCTCCTGACCACCACAGTCACCAGACCTGAATATTATCGAACCTTTGTGGTCCACATAAGAACAGAAAGTGCTTTCTCGTTATCCACCGCCAACATCGTTATCTGAACTTGCCACCGTTTTGCAGGAAGAATGGTATAATATTCCCTTGGCACACATACAGGAACTGTATTTATCCATTCCGAGAAGACTGCAAGCTGTTTTGGATGCCAACGGGTTTCCTACACCATATTAAGCAAAGAAACATGTTTTTTAAAAGGTGTTTCCATATTTTTGTCCAACCCCTGTATATGCTATCACTGAAATCCGAGATTCGTGGTCTACAGGTGCCGAAGGCTTCGAAAGAGAAATCTGCGATAGAAGACGTAGTTCGCGTCCCCTCACTGCAGCACAAAAACACGTGTTTAGCATGATACAGGAATTACGTTCCTTTGACCAAACTTCAGTGAAGAACCGTGCGTCTCACAGATGAGTTGAGATTCAGCATGTGGTCACTGGGGTAGTGGTATCTGATATACGATACCATCGTTCCCTTATAACGGAAAATAGTCGTTGCGGTTGAAGAGAGTTATACAGGAGTTAAAAACGTCCTGGCTGTAAAAATGGAATGGACTGCAGTAGACACGTCAGCTGCCTTCTGTACATTATGCTATCAGGCTGTGCAAACTTTCTGGACAGGGGAGCTATTTCATACCAGACTCATTTTCAGTTTGATATCAAAAAGTGAAGTTTGGACATCCCTACACTATGAGTGTTACTGATAATTATATGCTCATGAGATGACTTTTGAGTGACTATTTTCTTTTTCCATTAAAAAATATAAGTTTGTTCCAAATTACATTAAAATCTGTCCATTAGTTTTTTTTTCCCATCAGAAATTCGACGTAACGAGCAATACTCTCAAAGTTACACATGAATGTGTAAGGTTGTTCAAAAAATTTAATAAACTGATTAAATAGATAAGGCTGATCTATCATGAGTAATTTTACTTTTTACTCACAAGATGTTATTCGGTCAAAAAAGTATGAATAATTTATGCACTTATGACATGGAAATTAGATATAAATTTTAAATTCAATTTAAAACCTTAAACTTGTCGGATTACAAAAAGATGTATAACCATATACAAAAGAGTGCTTACCCAGACATCGTAAAAATTAAAACGCTTTGTTAAAATAGTTTTTGTTATAACCATGGTAATAATTATAAAGTTTTCACATATCATGAAGATATTTAGATATTAATAATGAAAATAAAATAAATAAATCCACTACTTCCGTTTTTCTCCTTGATTATTACATTCCACAAGAATATTTGGAAATGAAACTAAATATAAATTTTCATTCTTAATTGTTCTGGAATGTAGTTTTAACTAACAATACTTTTTCAAAACACAAATTATATTATAACTAATAGTAAGAAAAAAATAGTGTAATAATTTGGAAAAAGTATTACAGATCATTCCAATTTTACATTAAATAATCGATCATTTCAATTCTACGGACAAGCCGTAAAAATATTAAGTTACCTGTATTAGCAGGATATAT